>OMLF01029742.1:30448-46855 GCA_900302615.1 Holocentrus rufus
ACCAAATTTAGTTTTCTTTTTTTCTGCGCTCCTGGGGTCTAATTTAGGTTTTAGTTCCAAACATTTGTCATAAAGTCGTGCCTGCACAGTCGCAGTTGTGGAAAAAAGTTCTCAAATCCTTTACATAAGTAAAAGCAATACGGTAATGAAAAAATAGTCCTGAATTCAAAAAGTAAAAGTATACTAGTTATCAGTAGTAAAATATTCCTATGGAAAGTAAAACTGGTGATTGTGAAGAATTTTTCCTATTAAAGTGTCAAATTATTGATGCATTTAAGTATTTAATTCTGTACCTCTAACTGCTCCACATACTGTTGGCTAGTTTTAGTTCTAACAGTGCGTCAGATTTTATATTTTGCATGGAAAAGCTTATTCTGCAAAATGCTAAAAAGAAAATTGCTACAGCTGCCAGATACTGCCAGTTTTCCTTTTGAAATGTAGTGCAGTAAAAGTATTTTAAGTATTGCAAAAATGGAAATACTCTACTCAAGTGACAGTACCTCAAAACTGTACATTAGTACTGTACTTTAGTTAATCTTCACCTATGTCTAGTCATTCCTAAATTTTGCACGTTTATCAGTTTATATTTCCCATATTCATTGATAAGGTTTTTTTTTAAAAATTAATATTAATATTTTTCTTCCTTCAATCTTCTCCCTGTCTCTTTGTGCGTAGGACCCAGGCCGCTGATCTGGCTGCGCTGATCATACGCATGCAACAGAAAGCAGACAAGGTGGAGAAAAATATACTGCAATCAGAGGAGCTGCTGACCTTGGTAAGACACACACACACACACACACACTGTACTTCTGATTCGAAATCAGAAGCTATGAAGTATTTCACAAATACCAAACATGCTACACACTCTTTATAACAGCCCACCGTTGCCTATCCTATTCCAGGATGGAGAGAATAAGAAAAAGGGGAAGCCGCAGATCCACCAGAAGGTGAACGCTGACAACCTGGCCGAGGCTGAGGGGCTGCTGAAGGACCTCTTCCTCGATGTGGACAAGTCCAAGAGGCTGCAGCACCCACAGGCTTCTGAAATAGAGAAAGAGTGAGTTCATTATACAGGAAGCACAAGTGTCTATGGACAGACAGAAACACACACACACACACATGCATCCATGCATGCACAGAGACACAGACACACCCAACACTTGAATCTTTCCATGCTCTTAAGATCTGCCAGCCACAAACAATAATATCCACTTTCTCTTTAAGCTCCTCTCCACCCTGTTTATCTGCCACTTCCTGGTGCAACTCACAACGCTTCCCTGTTCTCGTTTGTCTTGATTTCAGTGTGAACAACCTCCACGACCGCTGGGCTAAAGACTGTGTCACCTACCGGGACGTGTATAACCAGGTCCAGGGCGTGGACCGGACATCCAAAATTGACTGGGCTCCTTTGCTGGATGAAAAACAGGTCACTTTGATGCAACATCCACACACAAAGTTTCCTCTAGGAACAGTTCAAACTAGCTCTTTGGTTTTCCAGCAACCCAACAGTGTGGTTTCTGTGACTTTAACCTTTTTTTTTTGTTGTGTTATGTTGTACAGAAAGAAATAAATGATGGGGAATATGGCCCTCAAATGTCTGATGTGGAGAAGCAGATTGCATGCCACAACATCCTGCACCAGGAGATAGAGGAGTATAACAAGCAGCTAGACCCCAGCAGTACCACTTCACAGGTAACAGCACCACACTTTGCACTACATGCATTGCAGTGTGCACGCATGAAGTGCGTCATAAAACTGCTTTCCTCAGACAGGTGCAGAGCAATTCACTCTGGTTGGCGAAATGTCAGTGGACTAAATCACATTTTCATGCTCCTTTTTTGTCTTTGTTCTTAGGAGCAGTACGCTGTCTTCAAAGAGAAATATGCTAAACTTTGGGTGAGTTGGTTTTTATTTGCTGAAAGGAGGACATCATAGTACATAGCAGTAGTACTTTTCATAAAATTACAAAGGAATAAAATAAATGAAAAGGATTAAAAGAGAAACAAATTAAAATGGAATAAAAGAATCACAAATGGGATAGAAGAAGCATTGAAATGGAACAAAAGAGCATAAATTGAAATGGATTAAAATAACACAGCACACAATGTAGAGACAATGTAAGACTGAAAATGGCTTTTCAGAATAAGTACATTTTCAAAAGTGTTTCAAATGAAGACACAGGATCTGCTCGCCTGATGGCCTCAGGCAGGGCGTGTAGAGTTTTGGTGCTCAGACCGCGAAAGCTCAGCTACCTTTATTGACTAAGTGAGACTGTGGAACAGCTAGAAATGCCCCACCCAGGCTGCACACACGCGCATATGGAAGCAGAAGATGATGCATTGAGGTTTGAGACCGTGAAGCACTTCAAAAGTGATTAGTAACATTTTGAAATCAGCCCTAAAATCATTGCGCAACCACTGTTGCTAAAACAGGAGTAATATGATCATGTGTGACATGAATTGTTATGATATGATAGTTCAGGCTTGACGGCGGTGATGTCTGTGCAGCTGCTCTTCTGTGTGTGTGTGTTGTGGGTGGGTGGCACACTTGTTCATGTGATCTGCATGTTGCATGTACACCTGTTTTGCAGGAGAGCGCAGAGAAGAGGCGCAGCTACCTGGCCTCTCTGTATGAGTACATCCAGAGCTGCAGTAAGGAGCTGGTCTACCTGTCAGACCATCAGGATAGGATCCTCCAGAGAGACTGGAGTGACCGCATGACTGACCCCCCAGGGGTCCGCATGGAGTATGAGGTGGGTAGCAAGTTGGGTCAAGAGATGTACAAGTGCCTAGATGGTGACATCATTAATGGCCAGTGTGGGAAATTATTTAAACTTTTTGATCAGATCAAAGTGTCATAGAAGAAGAATATCAATGCTTTCTCTCTCTTCACTGTCAGCCTGCCTTAAAGCATAATCCTCTCAGAGCTGGTTGCACCATCTAGGCATCCAACTGGTATAACCAGTGCAGCGCACCGTAGCTGTTTAGCTGCTGGGAATATGTGCTACTGAATACAGATGTCCTACTTTCCACATCCCATTTTAAGTTAATTTTGCTTCCATACAGAAATTCAAAAATAATGGACTGCTAGCACATGAGAGTGAGACCAACCAGATCCAGGAGGAAGGAGATCGTCTCATTGATGCGAAACACCCCGGCACTCCAACGATCCAGGTACATCAATGAAATTTATACCCGATATTAGAGATCCAGTAATACTTTGTTGAATATGTAGACATAACTCATTATTACATTAGTTTCATTAGTTGATTTCATTTGAGTTTTGAGTTTATGTGATCTGTGTGTTGTCAGGCTCACAGAGATGCTTTGCTGGCCGAGTGGCAAAGCTTCCTCAACTTGTGCATCGCACAGGAGACACACCTGGACAACATTGACGACTACAGAAAGGTGAATCAGTCTTATAATGTTTCTGGACCCTAATCAGGAATATCTTCTTTTTTATTTTATTTTATTTATTCATTTATTTTTTTTAGAATTATTTATCTCTTTAATCATTTGACATTCCTTCTTTATTTGACACTGACAGTAAAGACAGATAGGAAACCTGGACCACTGGAGCGCCCCCTCTTTAGTTTACTTTTAAACTCAAATGTGTCTTCGTTCAATACAGTTCCAGCTTGAAGCGGAGACCTTGTCAGAGTCCCTGAAGAGACTCAACTCCACTCTGGACCCAAAGTCTCTGGCCAACAAGAGCAACCCTGAGGTCCTGATGGCAGTGGAGGTAGGACAGTTCATGTCTACTCACTGTGCAGGTCTAGAAAGTCTTAAAATCAATAGTACATCTAACTGGTCACTAATGTGGATCAAAGACTCAGGTTCAGCACTAGTCCATGATGCTGGGCTTGAGGGTATATATTGTCTAATATCCTTATTTAATTGAGACTTAATCTTTTTGTTGCTTTTGTCTTTTATCAGGGAGATGAACCAGCAGTAAAGAGGAATGAGGAGCGCTTGGCTTCCCTCAAAGAGCTGAGCAGCTCCGTTGTGCCTCTGAAGCTGCGGCGAACCCAGCCCACCAAACCCACCACTGTCCTGTCCCTGTGTGAGTGGGCCGATGAAGAGGTAGGATACTATCAGTTTGTTCAGTTAATTGTTAGTCAGGTAGTAAAGATAGATCCTTGTAGTGTAACTGATTTGTCTCGACTTTAGGGCTCAGTGAGGCGTGGCGAGGAGCTGAAGCTTAAGTCCATCTCTGATAATAAGGACTGGGAGGTCCAGACCAGTAGCGGGAAGACCAAGACGCTTCCTGGGGCTTGTTTCATGATCCCGCCACCTGATACTGAGGCCCTGGAGAAAGTGGATAGGTATACAGCCACAGAAATCTTATCATTAATGGTTTATTTTGTGATGATTTTCTTTATTTATTAAAGCCTGCGAGGGACAAAGCCTAACACCAAACCACGATTCACATGTGATTGATTATTGATTGATTATTGTCTTTGTGTGTTTAGCCTGGACAGAAATCTGACAGACCTTAAGAGGCGTCGGTCTGCCTTGATGGCCTCCTTGAAAGACACTAATGTGGAAGTAGTTCGCCCACAGAGAGCAGGTGAAGAGGCGATTTTGACAAGACATCAACATTTTTGTTTTCCCTTGGATTAAGACCATAAAAAATATGAAATATGAATTTGGTTTTATCTGACTTCAGTGTATAACTTTTGGCTTTACACCTTCCTCAGCTGCGGTGGCCAGTGCTCCAGAGGATCCTAAAGCTGCAGTGCTAGCCAGCCAACTAGACAAAATCAGAAGAGACCTGGACGAGAATGAAAAAGAAATCCTGGGCCGATTGAGGGCCCCACTGGACCACCGTAACCCTACACAAGACCTTTCCAACAGACAGAGAGAGCATGAGGTGATTAAGATCATGACTGAAACAATGTGACTTTAGGTTACCTTTCCATCAACTTATTCACTAAATGTGTAGCATGTTCAATAACAGCTAACGTGTTGTGATCTCTAACAATATGGTGTCCTCTAGAAAACTGTTCTGGCTGTACGGAAGCTGGAAGCAGACAAGTCTGCCGTCCAGAGAGAGATTGAGCCCATTGTGGCCAATAAACCCCTGGGGCCCACCGCCTCCACCCTGCCCATCAAGCTCAGTGCTGCAAACAACAAGTTTGATGATGTCAACACCCTTGCTGAGCTTTATAATAAGAAGTAAGATGATGATTTGTAGCATGGTTTATTATTATATTGATTCATGACAGTATTTTAAATACTGGAAAAAATGCTACATATAATTCCTAATGCAGGTAATGTAACATGTCCAGGTATATTATTTTTTCTTTCAAAAAATGATTTTGAATATTTGTCTTTGCTCCAACTTCCTGTCTCTCTCTTCTCATTAATAGGGCTACAGCCTCCATGTTCCTTGAAAAGCAGATCAAGAATGTGGACGGTATTGTCTCTGGGTATGAGGAGCAGCTAGCTAAGGATGGTGCTGTCCCTGACACACCTAAAGCCCTGCAGACACGCAACCAGCAGCTACAGGTGTCACATTATACCATGCGTCCATTCAAGTTTCAGTTAATAGATTGACAATTTTGACAATATAAAGACATACTAATAACTAATTTTCGGAGATAGTATAGAGATGTAACATACCTTTGCTACAATGTGATTTAAAACAAGCGCTGTAGTTCTTGTGTTATGATTAGTTTTCCTTTTCTTGATCTCTTTACTCTGCCTTTAATTCAGGCTTTGCGTAAGGATGTTGCCTCAAAGAGAGATGAAATCCATAAACTGGGCAGAGAGTTCGAGCTGACAGAGCAAGCGGGCAGCTCCCTGCAGAAATGCTTCCAGGAATACTGCCCTGATATCTACCGCCAAGAGACTGAGGTGAAACGCTTGAAGAACCGTTACACTAATGTCAACAATCAACTGCAGGAGAGGTGAGAACTGTATATCTTGGTAAATCGATTATTTTCTATGTATTTATTGTAATTGTATATGCTCATGTGTTTTTGTTTGTAACTTTTCTTCAAGTGTTTATTCATTTGAACTGGATAAAGGGTGTAATGATGATTGCTAATCTATTGCTCCAGGTCTGGGCTTATTCAAGAGGCAATAAACAAAAACCAAGGATTCGATAATGCTGTTCAGTCACTGAATTTCTTCTTGGTCAATATGCCCAACAATAAGATCAAACCCACTGATGGTGTGGCAGCGATAACATCCAAGCAGAACTCTCAGAAGGTGACCGGAAGCATTTTTTACATACACTACTAACCTCAACAAGTGTGTATGAAGAAACAAACCTAATTCCGTTGATGTTGGTTTGACTTATGTGCTGTTTTTTTTGCTGAATTATGTTCCTTGTTAGAGAGTGATGGAGGACATCAAGAGGAAATCAGATGAGTTAGACCGAGTCAAGGATCTTTCCCGTGATTTGCAGAATGTCCTGAATGTGAGTTCAGAGGCTACAATTACCTTGATTTACCACCTCAGCTACAGCTGAAATGCATGTATTCACTTCACTTGCAAGTATTTTGCCAGACAGCCTTGCTGAATCTTTTGATTTTCCAGTTCGATTTTCAATGTTCTTTCAGGAATATGAGGTTGTGTCAAACAAGTATCGTGGCACCCTGAATGATGATGATGATGATGATGATGAAGCAGTGCCCAAGAGACGTCACACCTCAACTATGGCTGATGCTGTGCAGAGAAAAGTATGGTGAAAGACAGCTATCTTAAAGAAACTTAAAGAAAAGTCTACATTGCATCTACATGAAGTCTACATCTACATTATCAATACAGTTTCTTAAAGGAACTGTATTGATAATGTAGATTTTTAAGCTTGCATTGATGTTTCCATCTGCTTCTATTGCAGGAAAGAGATATTCTCAACCTTTTCTCAGAGGTCTCTGCAGAGAATGACCAGCTATCCAGTCAGCTGGAGATCGCTAAGAACATCAAGGCCAGGGTATGATATTATGCAATAGAAATAATATCAGTTAAGAATTACTCTTATCTGTTACTATAGAGTTCATTTCTGGTCTTTTGCTTTTAGGTAATGTGCAAAAAAATTAAAAATGGATATGCTTCATTTTTCCTGTGTTTGTCTTCTGAATCCTCTTTCCCTTCCATCCTTCTGAGCAGAATGAAGAAAAAGTTAGCCAGGTAGTGGTCACTCAACAGCGGCAGTTGCAAAGCCAGAAAAAGACCTTGGAGGAGACTGAAAGGCTAAAGACAGAGCTAAATGATGAGATTGCCAGACGCGCACGTGCTGAAAATGACCTGGAGACATACAGGAAGAGGTTCTTGTCTCTAAAAAATAGGAGAGGTGTGGAGAGGTTGGAGGAGAAGGAAGTGGTGCAGTACTACCGTGATCCCAAACTGGAGGTTGAAGTGCGGACCTTGAACAATAAGAGCCAAGATGAGGTCGTGAAGAGGTCAGCAACCAATTCAGAGATACAGATCACCAATGAGAAGATTATCAAACTGGAAACTCAATTAACCAAAGTTGAACCTAAATTGGTGACCAAGGTACTCACTGAATATGAGAGAGACCCCCAGCTTGACAAAGAGGCTGCCAGGATTCGAGATGAGATGCACAGAATAAAGCAGGGGCTCCAAACAAGAGATACAGAGACAGTCCATGTGAAAACTGAGCTCACAGTTCTGGCGCAGAAGGCACCAAAAATCAAGCAGAAAGTGGTTCAGAAGGAAGTAGTAAGGCTTGAAAAGGATCCAGAGATGCTGAAAGCTGTCCTCATATTCCAGAATGAAATTGCAGATGAAGAATCTCGATGCAAGTCCCTCAATGATGACATTTTTAGCACAAGGAGCCAAATAAACACATTAGAGAGGGTCATTCCCACCATCCATCCCAAGATTGTCACAAAGGTTGTGAAGAAAATACAAGAAGATCCAGAAATGCAAGAAGAGTCAAAGAAACTGCACTTCACCTTGGAGGAAGAGAAAGATGAGAATGTTATCTTAAAGAAGGACCTGATGACCCTTCAGCTACGTTACGGTGAAGTTGAGAGGCTCAAGCCTAAAGTGGAGGTCAAGGAGATCGTCAATGAGATTTACAGAGTTGATCCTGAGACAGAGGTAGAGCTAGTACGGCTGAGGAAAGATCTGCAAGATTGCAACCGACACCATACAGACCTGGAGAAAGAAATCACCGTAGTGATGACAGATCTGAATACCCTGCGTTCCCAGAAACCCAAAGTGGAGTACAAAGAGGTGACTCAGGAAGTCATCAAACAAGAGAAAAGCCCAGAAGTCATCAGGGAATTACAGAGGCTGAACAACCAGGTTTCCCGCCTGCAGGTTGAATATAACTCCATCCTAGAGTTGCTGAATCGCCTACGCAAAGAGAGAGATGAGTTGAAAGCTGAAAAATCCAAGGTTGAGACAAAACTGGTAAATAAAGAGGTAATCAAATATGAGAATGACCCTCTGCTGGAGAAAGAGGCTGACAGACTTAGGAGAGATGTAAGAGAGGAGATTCAACAACGGCGCCTGGTGGAGGAATCTGTCTTTGACCTCCAAAATAAATACATTATCCTTGAAAGGCAGAAGCCAGAAGAAAGGATTGTGAAACAGGAAGTGGTACGTGTTGAGAAGGACCCCAATCAGTTGATAGAGCATGATAAGTTGAACAAGGCCCTTGATGAGGAAGTTAAATCTCGTAGAAAACTGGAATTAGAGGTTAGACAGCTCAGAGCCCTTGTTCAAGAAAAAGAGAATGCCTTGGCAGAGATGGATGATCGTCAGAAGAGGATCCAAGTGGAGACAGAGCTTAGGCAAATCAAATCTCGTATCTTTGAACTGGAAAATTCCCCGCCACCCATTGAGGAGAAGATTGTCATTGAGGAGGTCCTCAAAGTGGAGAGGGACCCCAAGCTGGACAAACTAACTGACGGGCTTCGTGTTAACCTGGAGACAGAGAGTACCAATACCAGTCGCCTAGAAAGAGAAATCCGCAACCTCAAGATCAAGCTGGACATTTTGCAGAAAGAGAAGTCCATTGAAAAGGTTGTTTACAGAGAGGTGGTTCGTGTGGAGAAAGACCCAGCGGTGGAGGCTGAGAGAGAGCACTACAGAGAACTAGTGACCCAGGAGAGAAATCTCAGGCGGGAACAGGAAGATAACATGGAGAGCATCAACTCTAAAATTACCCGTCTGCACACGTCTAAGTCTGTCTCTTCTCAGGAGGAGACCACTCTCGCTCTCAGTCGGGATACTCTGCAGAAAGAGAAGGAGGATCTTCTCAGAGAGCTCAAAATGCTGGAGTCCGAACGACAGAATATTAACATAACTTTCCAGCAACAGTCTAAGTTGATGAGTGAGAAAAACCAGCTGACCCGGCAAAGGAGTCTCAAGATGGAGTCTGAAATGCAACGCTTGGAGAGAGACATCCTGAATGAAAAGGACAAAATACATGAAAAGGAAATCTTTCTCATTGAACTACAGAATAATATTAAGAAAGAGGACCACACTGAAACTCACACCAGAGAGACAAACCTCTCCACTAAGATCACCATTCTGGATCCAGAGACTGGGAAAGACATGGCTCCCTATGATGCCTACTTACAGGGGCTAATTGACCGCAACCAGTACATTCACCTGCAGAAGTTGGAGTGCGACTGGGAGGAAATCACTTCAATGGGTCCAGATGGGGAAACATCAATTCTGCAGGACCGCAAGAGTGGGAAGCAGTTCTCTATCAAGGATGCTCTGAACAGTGGTCGCTTGACTGAGTATGACTTAATGCGCTACAAGGAAGGGAAAATGCCCATCTCTGAATTTGCCCTTCTGGTTGCTGGAGAAGCCAAAAAGCCCTACATTCCTCCACTGACAACTCCAAGATCTCCCATTAAACCCACCCCACCCTCTCCATTGAATTCCATGCCACCTCCACTAAGGTCCTCCTACCCAAACCTCAGTAGTCGAAATAGCGGCAGTTTGACCAACTTGACTCTTTCAGCAGGTGATGAGTTGTACCCCATCTCGGGCATTTTTGACACCACCACTGAAAGCCGCATGTCTGTGAGAAGCGCCCTGACCCGCAAACTCATCGATACTGACACAGCTCTAAAGCTTCTTGAGGCACAAGCAGCGACAGGTGGCATTGTTGACCTTAACAAAAAGGACAAACTGTCTGTCCACAAGGCAGCTGAGCATGGTCTCATTGACAGTAGCCACATGTACAAGCTTCTGAATGCCCAGAAGGCCTTTACTGGAGTCGAGGATCCTGTGACCAAGGAGCGTCTCCCAGTGGGAAAGGCAGCAGACAAAGGCTGGATTGCCCAAGATAGTGCCTTGAGGTACATGGAAGCCCAGTACCTGACAGGAGGACTGGTGGATCCTACAAAAGCAGGCCGCCTCAGCATCCAAGAAGCGGTAGCCGCCAACATGATTGACAGCACAATGGCTAAAAACCTGCAGGATGAGTCTTCTCACACAAAAGAGCTGGTGGACCCCATCACTAAAGAGAAGATAACATACAAGCAGGCAATGGATCGCTCTAAGAGGGATGTCAGCACAGGGCTCTTGCTGCTTCCTGCAGCCTCCACTAATGCCCAAAATGCTCCATCATACTCAAACTATCGGTTCGGCTCCACTCTCAGCCAAGTCTAGACGTGCAGCTTAAGAAACAGCACATATTCTGTATCTTTATATGACAACACTAAATGCATGTCAAGAAATAAAAAATGGAAATTTGTTACTTTCATATGTTTGCTAAGTTTTGAAAACATCACTTGCATTTTTTGGTGAAACTGTACATGTGCATCTGCTTTTTTTCCAATATTTTTTCAGGAGTTGCCAGGAATGCTGTAAACATTAGATGATAATGTTCATACACTAATGGTTTTGAGTGTTTATTGGTTTTTCAGTATTCTAGAGCGAAAGCCAATGCAAACGCCATTTGATAAGTGCTCATTAAACTGCACAAGCTTTACATTCATTTTGTTTGTCTTCAGTTATTGTTATTGAATATGTGGATGAACAACATGATTGGGGGGGATTCACAATTTTTAAAACAATCATTGGAAAAGGCAGTTGAACATAAAATTACATGTATGAAGTGATATATTCATTCTTTATAGATGACAGTATTACACAAGGGTTTGAGCATCCGATACAGCAATACAGGGGGTATACATTCTCTCTTACAGCTATATTTTCAGTTCACAGAAACAGGGACATGCTGCACCGAGTGTAATGTACTTAATAAAATTGATACCAAATGAATCGTGGAGTTTACACTGTGATGCTGAGTTCAGGGTTGTTGAACCTCACACCATACAATCAAAGTATCGGCATAATTCCACTGGGTCAAATTACACATTTTACAGGCATAGCACAATTAGAAACCTATTTAAATTTGTATCATCTATATTACGCCCATATCTCTTTCACAGACATAAGAAAGATTACATGTATCTGGCTGGGCTTATGCTGCTGTTGCAATCATGCTGAGTCATAAGATTTTAACCCTTTTAGAAACTGCATCTAACAGCAACATGGCTGAACTCTAATATGCCATGTCCGTAAACCCTGATGACTCACATGTTTGGAAATGATGGATTAAGGATACTGATTAGATGTGACTCACATACAAACATGCAGTATATTAGGGGTGACAAGGACATACGTACATAATGTTCTGGGGGATCAGGCATGCATAGCCCGGGGCCCTGTCTGATTGAAGACTGCCAGGTAAAATGGATCTATGCAGACATTAAGAATGAAAATCTGTTCAGGAGTGACACCTGCTAGACTTCAGTGTAGTACTGCAACATGCAATCCTCTCAACAGGTATCCTTAACTAGTCGATAACAACAGCAAATACAGTACACTATAGTTTAAATCTGCCTTATCTGCTAAATAAATAAGTGACATAAGAGGACATGGTAACTACTGTAGTATTGTGCATAGATTGGACATATCAGTCTGTGGGGGCTTTGCTTCCCTCATGTACACAAACAATGAATGGCGAGTCTCACATTAGATGTAAACAAACTCTGTAAATTCAGTTTTCCTGGCAAGGGTTGAAAGGTGAGAGTTGTTGGCAGGCTGGAGTGTCTGAAAGACTTCATCTCACCCCACAGTGGATGTTACAGTAAATGGTGTTGATGCGGGGAAAATGCTTCCTCTCTGCTGGGATGTCTGTCTGGCAGATTGGCCCAGTTATCGGAAGGACTTTGTGGGATTACTGCACATGAGCCTGTCTGGAAGCTGATGTGGCCCCCTTCTCTGTCTAGAGAGGGGGTAAAAGGATGTCACCTGATGGCTGCATCATCCAAGTGAACGTAGATAGGCTAAAATGATATGATGATCATATCATATCATATATCATGTCATTTCATGTCATGCCAAATCAAATCACATCAAATCAAATCAAATCAAATCAAATCAAATCAAATCAAATCAAATCACTTGACAGCTCAACTTGCTGATGTTTGAGTAGTAACCTCCCCTCGTGTTACTGTATAAATGTAAGTCAGTCTGTATAACAGCATTAGCTAAATGCCTAAATTGTTATTGTAACTGTAAATATCAGGAAATTGACATTACACTGGGGTTGTTTGGTTACAGAGATGTTAGTACACCAGAAGTTGCAGTATCATTGAGTGAAAATATCTGAGCCAAGCAATTTTGAAGAAATAATTTTTTTTTAAATTGAGTCTTGACAGCAGCTTAAACAGCATTTTGGATTTTGGATTAAATAGTAGAAATCACATTCTGAGATGTTTTCATCACTACACTTTCTGTCAATAGTGCAGTGACCTAAGTAGTGACATTTCTGCCACAGAGTGCTTTACTATGATGACTGTCCTAATACAAGACTGTTAAATAGAGCTTATTTTGGCAGTGTCACAGTTCACATAAACAGTGCCTATAAAGACTCATGCAACAAATGGATAATGTGACAGGAGTACATTCGCACTGACACCGGAAGTCAATAGTAATTGACAACCCTTTATTGTTTTGCTGTGTGATTATATACATAATAGTAGACCACAGTGGTGTTGTTTTAAATCATGACAATTAACATTTGCCCGTTTGGCTCTTACTCACTCACTCTCTTTCTCTCTGAATGACAAGGACAAAGCATCTAATGCACCTGCTCTGTAATCATTTCAACCCCACACACAGCACTTAAAGCAGGGGGTTGTGCCCTAACTCAGCTGGGGTTGTCTTGCATGTTCCCTCATCAAAAAACTATATCATGGGCTACAATTGTCTATAACCATCAAAACAATAAAATGAAAAAAAGGATAGAGTTGGGTTTTTTTACAGTCTATTTTTACTATTTTACTGCCATTGCTAAATTGTGGTCAATAAACAAGACTGAAGGCACTGTGCCTTAAGGACATAAAAACAAGTTTAAAACATTTACATATAAGAAGAATATCACTAACTATGGACTGCTAACGATCCTATAAAAAATACATGAACCAGAGTTAAGAAATCTAATGGTACAGGGAAAAACGAGTCCCTTGCCTCTGTTAGAATCGCCCTTCAGCGGTCCAAGCCTTCTGCCAGAGGGAGAAAACTCTAATTCCTCACCATGTGGATGAAGGGAAAACTGTAGAAAATCTCTGGTCAAAGATGTCAGGTAGCTGCTGCTTCAACTTGGCACTAACGATCCAGCCGCTTTCATTGTATTCTGCAGTGTGTTTTATCTGCTGGCTGAGGACAGCTAGCAGTTGTACAAGAGGTGACAACTGATGAAACCATTGAATTATCAAAAAGAGGCATGAGTCTTGAGCACACCCTGAAAGAGTTCAGCCTGAGAGAGAGCAGAAGGCATTAGAACTCTGACATGGTGTTATTGGCTATGTTCTGATGAATGCACAACCCATTCATTCATTTCACTTATGTATTGGTTTGCTGATGTATTGAACCACTGCTGGCTTGTGTTAAATATCAGGATTTGGCCAGCCATGGGGTCACAACCATATTAAAGTCTGAAAAACCTGCAATGCCGTTGATTATAAGCACATTTTATTGATGTATTCAATTCAAAATTGTTTTTGCAAGATTCACTTAAGACCACCAATGTGCCCTGGAGTGTCTCCTACTACTGAATGTGTAGAGTGGATCACCCTGCCCTGGAGAGCTGCTAAATCTAAAACAGTTCCATTTGGTTCAGTGAAGCATTTTGGCATCACATGATGGTTAAAAGCTGTTTTAGATGCTTTTTCTGCTTAGGGTAGACTTGTTATTTTTTGGTATGTAAATGGAAACACCTTATAAATATTGAAAATCAGCTCAAAATATTGTCTTTTCTAGGCAAAAACATCTATGCACTCCACATGCATAGAACCCTAGTCCTTGTGTGCTGGTGCTAAGTGGCCCTCTGTGTCATTTTTGGAGGGAACACTCAGTGCTCAGTTTGCCCTTCAGTGGAATGGGAGTTGCTCACCCTGGCATGTTAGTGGATTAGACCTGAGAGGGTGACTGTGACATGGATTAAGGCTTCATTCAGGAGCGGAAGGCTTCCCTCATGTTGCTGGTCTATGTCTCCAGTGAGAACATTTAATGGAGCTTAAGATACTTACAAAAAATAGCAACATATTCTAGAGAGGCTAAGAAGCCTCTCTGGTATGAATAATAATGATGACGTAAATGTCACATATTCATGGAATGCAATCTGTGGTCATATTTTGATTACACGTAAATGCTTCAGTCAGAGGAGTTGTGCTGTACAATGCTTGTGTTTTGATCTATGTGACCATTTGTCAAAGTTAAGGAATGACTTAGCGTGGTAGCCAAATGTCAAATCAAAACCTTAATTTTCATCTGATTAAAAAAAGTATAAAACATTTTATTGAAGTGATTCTGCAATAGACAAAGGACCCCAAAGAAACAACAAACTGACACAAAATGGCGATACCTTCACTAGACTTACAAAAAAAACAAAACAAAAAAACACCACAGTACAAAGTCTGGATTCACAAACTAATACACTCTATTCTAATAAACCACATCCCATAGATGTGGCTTTACACGAGGTCACCGGCTCTGCTGGCTAACTGATGAGTGGATCCTGTTTTAAATCCTCCGACGTTACAATAGTTAAAGCCCCCTAATAGAGCTGGAGGAGCTGCGGTTGAGCTGCTAAAGCCTAGTGATCACTGACGTCAGCCCATAGTTATGGGAAGCCCAGAAAAGGTACTAAGCAGCAGACAGCTTACAGCCCATGTATCCAAGTATCCAACACAACTGCAACACTCCATCAATGTAACTATCCACTGTTCAACACAATACGCTTTTGTTTCACATGTGAGTGAAACACAATGTGGATTCTAACAAAGTAAAACATTACTTACATGCACAATGCAACACGTCACAGTGTAATACATTCATATATCTATTCTTAAAGGACAACATCACAGTAAGACATTTTCACATAGATAGAAACGTTTCAATATGAGAACGTGATATTCTTATATTGATTATTAAAGTCACAGAGAGAAAAAAAAGTCCGGAGAATTAGACTAAACAGCCTCTGGAAAAAGTAACCAACAGCGACCTTTAGTGAACCTTGAATAGTCACCAAAAGGTGAACAATCTACTAAGCTTACAACATTACAACACAACTTTTTTTTGTTCCGTTTTACACTCAAGATAACCTGTTCAGACGTCCTTTCTCATTCAATGAAAAAAGAAGCCTGTCATACATCAACATGTTCATCCGTCTTTGCTAGCGGCAGAGTCAAGGGGTGCTGAGGGAAACGAATAGCTTCACTGTTGCGCCGTATATAGGCATGGCCACTGATGGGGTACCACATCTCGGTGAAGGTCAGGTTGGCCACAGTGATGGCACAGCGGCCCAGGACCTTGAAGCCCGACTTGCGGTAGAAGGGAACGAGGAAGTCTTCACACATCAGCACAGCTCGGCGCACGCTGGGGAAGCAGCGGAGGTACTGCAGGTAGCGCCACATCAAAATAGGACCTTTGCCCTGCTGTCTGAAGGTGCGATGGACGGCTAGGACGTGGATGTGGACTGTGGAGCCACAGGGCTTGTGGAGAGTCAGTGCTTCCTAGGGCAAAGTTGGACACGGTTGGATAATACAGATACTGAAAGTCTCACAATTCAAATGGAAAAGCTGATTGAATTTCTGATGTGTGTTTAAGAGGAAAATGGTGGATTGAAAAAGCATGATATGGATACATCAGCATCAGGATGTCTTACTGTGGTGAGCCGGTCCTGATCCCACAGAGAGCCAATGATAAAAGCCACCAGCCGGCCCTCCTCAAACCAGCCCATGGACAGCTCTGGACACAGTGTGAGGAAATGACGCACTTCGTCCAGGTGGAGGGGGCACTCTCCTGATACTGAGATAAAGGCTGAGGGAGAAGAGAGAGAGAGAGAGAGAGAGAGAGAGAGAGAGAGAGAGAGAGAGAGAGAGAGAGAGAGAAA
>OMLF01029744.1:0-2500 GCA_900302615.1 Holocentrus rufus
GTCCATCCATCACTGCCAGAGATGCACAGACTGAAGGGACTGAAGTGATCGCTGTGGTCAGCCCACGTTAGAGCTACGGTGTGTGTGTGTGTGTGTCTGAAAGTGTGTGAATGTGTCTGTGCGCGCCCACGCATGCGCTTCTGTGTGCGTGTTAAAGCATTTGGTGTCTGGTCACAGAGCAGAACAGGACAGATCAGTGGTAGGACAGTGTTACAGCCGCCTCCTGCTGTCTGTCTCCGGTCTGAAGCTGGGGTCTGTTGTTTCACTCCGTCATGTCCTGAAGGAGTTTTCCTAAGTGCATAACAGATGGAATGTATAACACTGGCGCTGGCGGAAAACCTTGTATCTGTGATATGTCCATTTTTTTCAGGAACAGCCTCGTTTTTAGCTTGACTGCCATGTATTTCTCAGTTGGAGAGATTTTCATATCCCCGAGGGTGGCAGAGCTCTCAGTTTCAATTTAAGTTAAAACATGAAAATCACAAAAAATTTAACTTTTCACCCAATAAAATTGATAATAAGACGCGAACTCATTTTGTATTCAAAAATAAATATCATGTTGCCAAAAATTGGTGTCGTGGGTAAGCACGCTTGCTTCCAGTGGCTTGTGTTGGCTGTGAGCCTCTCTCAGCTTTTCTACTGTCTCGAAATGAAAAACACTTTAGGGAGGTGAAATGCCCACTGTTCTTTAAAAAAAAATAAAATCTTACAGGATTGAAAACTAACACTATCATTTGCTCTCGCCATATCACACCTCCTATCAGCAGGTGATTTATATTCTGCCCAGCAACCACAGATACACATAGCACCGAAGACACATTTTGTCCAAGTGTCTCATTTTATCTCTGAGCCTTTAACCCGTATGAGTGCCAGCAAAGCCTGAGACCTCCGGCCTCTTTGGTCGTTCCACAGTTGAATCTGAAGATTAAGGGTATTTCAGTTTTCTCCATCTGAGCCTAAGGCTCTGGAGCACCTACTAGGCAGCTCTGCGTCCTCCTTTAACACAGTTTTAAAAGGATTGCTTTTATCTTAACTAGAATCTGCTGCTATAATATGCAACACTCCAATGTGTTTTTCATCTTTAAATTATTCTCTGCATTTGCTGGTTGCATGGCATTATTTTTTTCTTCTTTAATGCATATTTTTGTATGTTGCTTACATTTTTATTTATGCTGTGAAGTATTATTATTCTGACCATTATTATTCTTATTATTGGTAGTATCAGCAGTAGTAGTAGTAGTAGTACAGTAATAGTCGTAGTACCAGAAGTACCAGTAGTAGTACCAGCAGCAGCAGCAGTAACAGTAGTAATAGTACTAGTAATAGTATGTATTTATACTGTGTGTGTGTGTATCAGAATCAGAATCACTTTATTCGCCAAATGTAAAACGTACACAGGAATTTGACCTGATTATAGAGCACAGTAATTTAAAAAGTAAAGTAAGAGCTAGAGTTCTTTGCGAGTTAAAAGATAATAATAATAGATTAGCAGAATAACAATAAATAGTATAATATATACACATTTCATTACAGTATTGTTACATTACAGTACTACTATTAGTAGTAGCAGTAGTAGTAGTAGCAACAATAGCAGCATCAGTAGTAGTATTATACTTGTGGCCAACATACCAGTGATGCCTCCAGTCTGTCTTCATGCCTGTCACATTACAGAATAGTTAATTCATACCAAACAGTCTGCTGACAGCAACAGCGGCCAAATATGTGAATGTTGACATGGCTCAACATCATGACAGGCTCACAAAAATCCAAAACCTTGTGGTTTGCATGGGAATCTGTGAATGGAAATTCAATTTGTGCCGCACCTGCATGCTTCTCCCGAATGCTGTATGTTTCTTTATGTACATTTTCAGCTCGCTCCTTTTGCTGGAGCAAATTGGCAGCATCGTGCATGTTTTAAATCCTAGCACTCAGGTCCAGTGTTTGTGAGTCAGCTGGATCAACAGACGGTGCATTCCCGGTGGTTTTGAGATAATTACTTTTTTTTCCCTTATGATAACCCTATTGAATTTAGATTAGACCAATAACAAACCCGTGACACTGTGTGCCCTCCGCATTACATCTTGTCAATAGGCTGTTAATGTGCTCGACCCCCGTCTCATTTTTCACGCGTGGCATCAGCTGGTCCCCCTACTACAACCACAGCATCTGCCCACAGGCGGGTACAGGCAAGACCGTGGCTGATGAGGAGGACAGAAGAAATCTCATTAATAATGGAGAGCGGTGGCTGGGGGAGTTGCAGTTGTGGAGGAATTGCACTGGAGTGAGTGAGAAGTGCAGCTGGTGTGTTTGTCTCATTTCTTCCAAATGGACATCTTGAAATGTCGTTCCCTAGAGGCCATGCGCAAGAGGAAAGCATCTATTAATAGCTGATAGTCTAAATAAGTTGTCAAATTGCTGTTAAGATCTTCGCCTGGCCATATCTCAGTAGTTATCACATATGGATAATTTCCTTTGAAGTTCTGTCATCCTGTTCCCAGGG
>OMLF01029744.1:7500-20304 GCA_900302615.1 Holocentrus rufus
TAGAATACATTTGGCCGAAAAAGGAATAACTCCGTGATTAAAATGACATTAGAATTCACTTTTTTTTGCATTGTACAATAGTCTAAATGTTTAAAAAGCATTCCAAATTACAAGTAGACACTTTGAATGAACCGTTTAATGTGTGGCACAGTACGTTGCAACATCACCGAACTGCAGTGCACAGCCTAATGGGTGTGAGGACGCTGAAAAACAAGATTTGTCAGACATGGATAGCGTCTTATTGTAAGGTTAGCAGGGATAAAACGTGTTGTATCATGATGCAACTCTTTGCAAGTTTATTGTTATCATGAGAAATGTCTCTTAATGTTTCCTTCTTGAGCGCTGTGAATTATTCAGCGCACAGCAACCCGGTTTTGGAGAGTAAACGCATTCACATAGGAATTGTACAGCACAATTACCGCAACACACACACACTGCGTACGGCATACATAGACACCCAGTGCAGAATTTGAGCGTGCGGAAGGTCAAAATGAGCAAAGTAGAGCATTCCACACTCAGCATTTGAACAAATCCTTTCCACATAAACCAGAGGGAACCAACATGACCTAAATAACTGGTTCAGTCTCCTAGACATTTTAGGATTTATCCATGAGCCAGTTGGCTGCAACGCTGTATGGTACCTGCACACAGCAAGCTCCTGCAAGATGAGATAACTAGGACTGTGCTAAGACTCAGTGAGGTTCTGGGGAATTGTATGAGTTGGGGTTGAGTTGACTGATGAGGTACACACACACACACACACACAGACACAGACGCAGGCAGACACGCACACATGTGGGAGGATCTTGAAGAGCTCGTAAAGAACTTCAATAGCCCCGAAGCCCATTAGGCTTCATCAACATGTGAACCTGTGCATTGCGTGTACGTGTGTGTGTCATAAGACAGCCCTGGGCCAGCCCGGCCAGCATCAGTTAACAGGACAACAGACTTCGCCAAAGCACAAACCCTCCAGATTTGCACCATCTCCGCTGGGAGGGAGAGAGGGATATGCCAACAGCGTCTAGCCCTGCAGCCATACAGCCGCAACAATCCCTCTGAGGCAATCTCACTGCTCTATTTTCCAGCTTAGCATATGGCCGTGGTGTATGGTGTCGAGCCTTTGGAAAAAACAAGCGTTTCAAGGCTGTATATGATTAGAATATGTGGGTATTCGCAGTGCTTTAGCCCTTGGTTGAAACTGAATTATAGCACATATAGTTGCTTAAATGACTGCAGTGAACATTTTGCCCAACAAATGATGCCCCTGGGCCAATCAGCAGCACCTTGTTTAGATCTGTAATTGTAGCACCCCTCTTGGACCAATCGCTGTGAAAAATTCCTGTGTGAGATGCAGTTCTACCTTCCAGTTTTGTATTCTGAGGTATTGTGTGTGATGGACAGACGTAGGAAGTAACAAACAAAGACATGAATGAACGGAGCGTGATTCATAGTCGGTCCCTGATTTCATTATGGAGGATGATAAAAGGAAACCCATGTTGACAACAGGGAGGGTTTATTTTGAACATTCTGTGTTGCTTTCAAACCACAGCACAAGATACCGCATCTGCTGAGAATCACACAGACACACACACACACACACACACACGCACAGACACACACGTCAAGTTAGTCGAGTGGTTAAGGTACAGATGCAGCCAGACAGGCATTGACATAGGCACAGACTCACACGTGCACACACACACACACACACCCACACACACTCAAATTGCAAAACGAATCCATATACCACTTACTTCTGGTGTAGGATCATCATACACTGTATGTTTGTGTGTGTTCTGTCGAGGCCAAACCCTCTCAGCTGCTCTAACTCTGAGCTGTATAAAAATCAATCTATGTCAGTCTGAAATGGACAAAGAAATTATAATCAATAGTGAGCCACTGAAAATCCTCTTTGATGCTCTGCTAAAGGTTATACCATAATGCAACAGCATTAGAAAGAGACAGGGCCATTTCTCTGCCTGTTGGTATCTCAAAATTCTGCAGACAGACGAGGAAAACACATCTTACTCATTAAAGCCAGATTAAAGGTCTGATGTCTCATGTTGAAACACTGTCCCCCTAGAACTGGCTTTGCTCACCCAGTGATTTACCAGATTTGTAGATTTTTTTTTTCCTGAGCACACACTAATTTATTGTTTGAACTTTCAGTGTAAGAATTGACAGAATGTGACAAGAAAGCATTAATCTTACAAAAGCTGTACTAACAGTAATACTGTAAAACAGTTGTTTACATTTGCAAAAAAAAATGCAGCATTAATAAACTACTGTAAATCAAGCTGCTCAAGAACAGTGGAGATATATCCAAAATTGAAAAGGTCAAATAAATCCTCTGTGGCACTGCCATGACTATAATGAAGCACACAGTGCAATTTAACATATGACATTATTACATGATTAGAGTTGGATGAGCGGTTATGTTGAGCCAGTGACCTTTCTACTCGCTAGCGTTTATATTCCATCTATCCAACTAGAAATCACTGCGGTAAGTTAAAGGTCAAAGGGCCAGAGGGGTCAGTTGTACTTCAATAGATCCATTCATCAAACTTATGAGGCCATGTCTTCTCCAAGGGGTCATGAAAGATTTCCAGTTTCATTTCATCCAAGCAAACAGATTATGATCTGGGTCTGCAGTACGCTTGAAGTGATAAATGCTTAGAGAAAGAACAAACCTTCACCCAAGGCGAGAATTATTATAATCGCTGCCCATCCAGATGGGGATGTTCTCAGATGTTACATGCATTTGGCATCTAATGACAAGTCATGGAAAGCAGTGACTATATAATCACAATGATCATCGTTGTGCATTAGCAATATCATCAAAAGCTGTGCAGAGCAGGATTCTCTCGACCACGGTGCATGAATGAGGGATTTAAACAGGCGTGATTGTGTGTTTGAGAAAAAGTAGCCTTTGATTTGTGCAATCAGCAGACTTAGAACAGTGGAAAGACGCAGTGGCTTGGGGTGGTGTGATTGAATGCAGCCCTGATAGAACCTGATTACAGGAGCCATTGAACACTGTCATCCATAACCTCCCCACTAACTTTGTTATTGTCTAACCCTCACTTTCCATGGAATTTACAGCTCGATGGCCTAATTGGAGCCATTTCCACATGTAATGTGGCATCCCCAAGGGGTCTCATTATACGGTACATGGTGGGCCAGCCCACCTCAACCATTCTTCTCCCACCCCCTCATCTGGATGGAACATGGTTCAGTCCAGCGACAGATAGCACACTGAGTTTCCTCAAGCCTATAGGCTATTGATCACCATTAGGGAGACAGGGTTGTCATGCTGGGCTGTGTGTGTGTGTGTGTGTGCATGTCACTATGGGTATGGCTGTTCTTGAGGACCCAGGACTGGACACTGCAGAAATGACTCACCTCTCACATATCCGATATACACTAAAGGGAACATCAGCATGGTTGATGCAGTGGTTGTGCAGTTGACCACAGACTATAAATGCTGTGCAGTATGTTAAACACATTCAAAGACCTCAGTATTGTAATATTACACCCTTGCATGAATGGTCAACTGGAGGTAGCGTTGCACTGTATAGTAAGTCTGATGCCCTGGATTATTATACATAGCATATTATTACTACTGCTTGTTTAAACCTGCATGAAGTGCCTGAAAACACTGAGTGCCACTGATTTGAACATTGTTGACTCCTTGAAAATCCCTTTTTCCGTGAATAGCATCTAATTTGTGACTATTTAGATTGTCCTGATTCAACTTAACCCCACTGCATTTAGTTCTTCAAGTTGTTAAATTGGTCTCTAGTGGCCAGTAACACGTTTACCATCCTATATTGGTCTGATTCCATGCTGCACTCATGCTGGCCCTCATGCTAATCTATTTTTTTTCTAATGGCAAATAGGAAATATATTGGGCTGACTGCCAAAACATTTGGCGGGCTCCTCAAAGGATGAACCCTGTCAATTTTGGTGACCTCATTATTTTTGTTGCGCTGCCAACTTCAGGACAAAATGTCAGATTTGCACACAAGATAACACTAAACCTAATCAGCGAAGGATTGGATTGATATTTGGTGAGTGCATTTATACTCCTCAAGTGAAGATTCCTTTTTATTTTGATGCCCCAGTGACACTTCCTCTAGTGCAATCCACAGGGCAAAATGTGCAAACCTCAGTCTCCCACTACTTGCACTCACCTTTCATGCACCAAACCAGCAGGACACATGCGGCACAGAGCCCATGTTAGTTAAACCTGATTTTATGGTTGCACTGTCATCTTTGTACATGAAAAATTTACCACTGTCATCAAGAACTCCTTGCCCTGGTTGTATTTTAAAAGTGCTAAAGTATCAGTATCTCATTCTCATTTTTACTGTGACTATCATCATCATAATATAGACATCAATATGTCTACACAGCATCCATGAAACTTCTCTTGCGTAATGAAAATCACCTCTGGGTCTGATGACAACATTGTTTGTGAAGACATGCTGTCAAAGTCACTGCTAACGCGTTCTATCTCAGCAAAGTGGCTCAGAGTCAGGGACACAACTGTAATGTAGCATCAGCAGACACATAGCTGCTGTGTCAACACTGTTCTGCCGGAGTCATCTTTCCGTACCCCAGAGCGCTCTCCGAATGTGACTCTGCATAGTTGCATATAGATGCAAAGTATGAGGACAGCAATTCAATAATTTGAGAGGCCACCAAAGACCAGATTATGGAGGCCCGGGTTGAAATGTCAGAGGTGCCTTGTTTTCGCAGAGCTGGAAGCTATGCTGACTCGCTACTTCATTAACAGCTAGGCCTGCTTATTTGACATTTTACTATGGATCTCTAAATGTCAGTACTTTTAAAGTGGTGTTGAAAGGACATGCTTTTAGTGTGAGGACGGTGTACATCCTCAAGTATTTTTAAAATAATGAATTTGGAATAAGTGCCGTGCAAAAACATGTTACACACGAGTATCATTTTTCTTTTTAGGCATTCAATATTAAGTGCCATAGACAGACCATAAAATTCAGGTGGTTGCTGGATAACAATGGAAAATTGGTTTATTATATTTTTCTGGAAAGTACTGCTAAGAGTTAAAGAGTTGGACCCAATGCTTTTGTAAGGCACTGGGTTTACATGAGATCAGTGTGTGTTCATAAAATACAGTGTGTAATGCATTACAACATGGACTCATATGTGCAGTAAGCAAAGTGTGCATGGGAAATAATAATAATGTTCCCACTAATTACCAAAGCTATTAAATGAGTCTCCGCCACAAATTAGTTCTCTCCTGGGGGCCGTGTTTTTACTGGCAGGTTCAAAGCTAATGATGGCATGTCATAGGGGGAAATCACATCTACCAACACTCTGACTAATTATGTAATAAAGAAAACACCAGAGATGGACATGAACAAATTGGCAGCTGTGTTGAGTCTGTAATTGTTAGGTGTCAGGTTCATGTGGCTTTACGTTGGACATATTTTTAAAACCTTTGTGGAGGGAAGGTTTTGCTCGGCATGCATTTTCTCCTTGAGCACAAACAGTCTTCTCCTGTTGGCGACTGAGCAGCTTAACTTGACTTTCCCTACAAGCTTTCCTTTCCAACCTTCAGGCTACTGGTGTCCTGCTTTGTCAGTTGAAGTCAAGATGAGGATTTCCGCTCCCCCAACAAGACTCAGTGTTCCTTCTTCATGGCTAGAAATATTTCAGGAAAAGTGCAGAAATTCTTCAACAAAATTCAATTTTTAATTTCTCAGCCCAGCAAAGCCCTGTGCATTTCTATGACATTCTCTCAAACAAACAGTGGGTCTTGTTATTAACAAAGAGTCTCCTCCAGAAAAGCAGCCTTCACTTGTTCCTGCACTCTTCGCCGTTATTTACGTCAATTATTTCCCAGCCCAAACAAAATTCTCAACTGCACTGTCACTGCCTTGGATCAAATCCCCAAGGTTTAATTAGCAATGATCAGATTCATAATTATATATATTTTCCCTCCACAAGGGCATATAATTGGGGGACTTTGACACTGGGGAATCTTTCATCGAAGAAATCCGTGGTCTAAACCTCATTAAGGGAACTCAGAACTCAGCAGAGCTAGCCAACATGTTGAAGTCTGAGAGATGGAAGGTGCAGGAGCGAGTGTTAGACCTCAACTCCCACTCAGGAAGCTGGCTTTAATTAGCTAATGAATCTGGGGGCTCCCGCTGCCAACCTTTGACCTTACGCTGAGGCATAATAAGCCTGTGAAAAGAGACACGTCACAAGCGGGTGGAATCAATGCCCTGAACACTAAAACCAACTTTAATGAGATAAATGCTGCGCTGCCCCTTTATTGTTATAGGAGATGTTGCAATCTTCATCCATGAATCATTTCAGGAGAATCTCCAGAGGATGAAATGTATTGATTTAGTGCTATCCTCTGTAAGAGCCTGTTCTTCATGTACTGTATCACATATCTTAAGTCAATAAAAAAGAGAGAGAGAAAAAAAAATAATTTAATGTACAATATAACCATACTTTGAATGGCAGTGGTGAGCATGATCGTGACCACACCTGCAGTTAGCATGTAACTTCACTCAGTAAATTAAAACTCTTAAGGGCAGCATTACTGTAAGTCTCATTTACACTAGTTCTGTGTAGTTTAATAAGAACAGTAGGCTAAACAAGCAAAACCACTATCAAGTGCAAGTCTGAATCCCTTGATCTGATGTGATCTGAAATTCACATGATGTCCGTTCTCTCTGCTAATATCTGTGATTATCTACTAATTGGAGGGATGTTCTTGTCGCCATTTTTATTCCTTCACACGGTTCTAATAATCAGCAAATATGCCATGAAACAATAATGTTTTGAGATTCATCTCTTCACACACACACCGCATATGTTCTCCACAAGATGACATTTCACTTGACTCCATTATGATCAAAGTTGAGCTGTGCTGACCCAACATGGCAGGACCAGGTCACAGCAGCAGTCACTGCAGTCCTGGGGGAGCTCCTCCTGCCTGCTCGTCCCACTGTGAGAGCCCGTTCCCAGGTCCGGCTTCAGAAATGTGACCCGGGTGAGCAGAACTATAAATTAGTCAGGATAAGTTAGGGGCAGACTGAGCTAGGCTAGCCCCCGCAGTCATCCACGGAGAAGAAACTGCCTGCAGCTTGGCACCCCTAAATCTTTTATCACTACTGAGGCTGCCTGATCCAGGCCTGGACTGTGGCCATCAATCACCGCCAGCGCTCAGAACTAATGAGTTATTCAAGTTTTCCTGAAAATAAAACAGTCATCTAAATCAAATGTGAGAAAGAACACTTGCTGCCACTCTCTGCAGCTAATTTAAACAGCAAAATAACGAAATAAAATAATGAATAATGGGACACACAGCAAAGAGAGGGGCAAAAGTTTTTGAGTGCCTACAAATAGACAGCATGTTAATATGGTTTAAGTTAACAGTATAACATCATAAATAACATAACTGCCTTCCCTCTTACATGCAACAACAATATTCATACAGTAACTGCTTCCATGTGCTGCTATTATTAGCTTGGCTAAAAGTATAGTTGTTTCACGGGAGAGGATCAAATTCTAAGGAGACTCAATCCATGGCAGGTGTGAACTGGAATGGTGAGTCAAGTAACAGACAACTTGCCTAGTGTGAAGACGACCTTTTATTGAACTTTTAACCTGAGTAGCAGCACACTTGACACAAATATGGCGGAGCCACAAAAAAAAGAGGAAAAAAAGAAAAATTGAAGTGCGATGAAAAGGCGCAAGATACAAATATCCTGTCCAAATTCACTGAATATGTATCAGTTTTAAATGGATAGAGTTATCTTAACTGTGTAGGATAACAGCTAATTCAGATTTTGAAGTAGTTCAGTATTTGGTAATATTCCTCAAGATTTCAAATTACTATTGTACAGCATGTTCGTGCCTCTCTGCCCAGAATTTAGTCTTGGATGGAGGTTTCCTTCAGTAAGTGTACCATGGTCTTTAAAACCTGTGTAATTCAACTGCATTCATGAGTCAGACCCATAAACTGTTTTCCTCAATTATGCTTTAGTGTTTTGTTGCCTCTAGAAAAAGACAGACCCATAAATGAAATTGGGTTGTTGGACATATCTGTACAGTAATGACAAATGGACTCTTACGTAGGCCATTAAGTTGTTGCAGTAATGTTTTTCAGAATGAGCAGTACAGCTCGGCACATGGCCATCAGGTTTATATTTTCAGGTTTTTCAGCACATGCATGCATGTGCTGAAAAATAGAAAATGGGGAAGAGATGGTAATCATTTTATTATTTTATTGATATCTAATATGAGTTCAGATCCAAACTGCTCTCATTTTGCTCTTGGCTTGAATACATAGCTATAATATGTTATATGCATGTAGAAGATGATGGGTATAGTCCAGAACTGTGTACTGTGAACTTGATAAATTATCAGTATGTATCAAAACACACCACTGCCAGGATTAACATGAGCATAATTGTGGTCCTGGAAATTCTAAATCAAGACAATATGGAAAACAAAAATTCTAAGAGAAAACTTAGCCTCTGGAATACTTCAAAAGCAATTAAGCCTGCTTGAATCAATGTAACACAAATTAAGAATTCACGTTTAACGACACCTCCAGGCAAAGCTGTTTCTGGGGCTGTGACAGGAATATCAATAATAACCTGCTGGAGTGACTTCTCCTCTGAAGTTCCCCAGATATCCCTGAAAAGTGTTTGGAGCTCTAGCAAGTTGGCCGGAGACCAAAAATTCATAAACGAGAGTGAATGATTGGACAGACTACGACATAATATCTCCAGAGCGCCTCTCTTCCCCGCTGACTGGAGAGTACATCAAAATGATGCCACAGCAAAGCAAGCAAGGAAAAGATGGTGTTATTATTGGTCTCCGGGAAATATGAGATGGTGGGAGCCAGGGGAGCTCAGAAGTCAGAGGCAGACTCGATTACAAACTTGGAAACTTGCCCCCACCTCGTTCCTCTACCTTTGAAGACTTAGCCTTACAAATCTGAGGGAGGGAGAGGGAGGAGGGAGACGTGAAGGGGAGAATGTATGAGCAACACGCTGCTGACCTGATGGCTGTGATATCCGCTCAGTGTAAAGGATTACTGCAAGATGGTGCCCGAGAGAAATTTAAAATGCAGTGCCCATGAAATTTTTTTTTTGTCTCAAGCCATGTTTACTGTACACGTAAGTAAAACACAGCTCTTAAAAAGAACAGGACATTTAAAACTGATGTCTGATTTTCCCTTAAATTTCCCCTTAAGTAACTTCAACATTCTTTTCCTACATATTGTACAAAAATGTCACATTCTGTTGGCTGCAATGCTTCACTAACGCTACATCACACTTATATTGAGTGAAATATTCAAACCTAAGATGCCATTGTTTTATGGCTGCAGCATTATATTGCATCAACATATATGGAATCTTTTGGAAACGTTGGGATCTCCACTAGAATTTAAAATAAAGTTCTGTGGGTTTGAACAATGCAGCATGCATAGGGGACGACAAACCCATTGGTGGGATGGGCAGAATTGAAGAGGTGAACACAAAGTCATATATCTTAGATTTAAGAGTGACACAAATGAAAAAAAATCAGATGCTCTTGGAGAATTTGACAAAGCTTTAAAGGGATAGTTTGTATTCATCATTCATGATTTACATGCTGCTAGTATGGATGCATTGGCTTTTTTTTTCTAGAGACGATCCTCCTTGTCAGAGCTGTAGCTAACTCTCTGAGCAAGCAGGTGGCTAAACGAATAGCAGTCACCAAGGTCAGGGCTATATGTGCTTTTTTCTTCAATAATAACTATATCTTTTCAATTTAGTTGTTCTTTCTGTCTCCTCCAAACACTATTTTCATCCATCATATTTTAGTGTTTATTGGCTGACATGTCTGAAAAGACTAAATTCTGCTGAACAAAAAGGTTGTCCTGTCATTTGACTAAATTGACCAAAATGACTGACTGAAATTATTTGAAGTGCTTCTGACTAGAACTTGACAAAGACTAGTGTAAAACAAATAAATCCGAATAAAACAAAATTGCAGAACTGAACTGAAAAATGTTACACAGAAGCTATTAGATAAAACAAGATAGGACTGTCTTATAGGCTAATATATGCATAACTAGCTAGGCTACACTGTACAGCACACTAAAACAGGGGGCATTAGGAAAGCAGTGGGTGACTAGCGTGTGTTCAGAGGTGATTCTGCTTTGAAAGAGGCTTTTAAAAAGAAACCAACAGTGTCCTTCAGGAAAGCTCAGAAAATAAGAAGCTGAGTTGTTAAAGCGGGTCCACCGTGCGGTCGAGGCAAAAGCTTTTGATGGTACTTGATACCCGAGTTCTCTTCGTGGAAGTGTTTATGCAGAAAGGTAAAAGTGAAAAGAAAGTAAGAAAAGAAAAGAGAGAAAACACAAAGTGAAGACCTCGTGGCGCCTTCTACACCAGGTGGTAGTAATTATGCAGGTGTCACTGTGCTCTATGGGCTCTGAGGCAGCCATTTTGGATGCTACTGATGATGAAGGCTACTGCAGCCAAAACACGGTCAAATTGCTCCCAGAGAGCCGCTGAATTCTTCCTTGTCCTTTGTAATTCACGCACCTTTATCGAGCTACAAGGTTATGGCTTATTTTCATTTATTTATTTATTTATTTTACCTTATCAAAGGCCTTAGCATTTCTGTTTGGAGAGGAGTAAAGCTGCACTTCAAAAGCAGAGTTAAAAAAAATATATGTACAAGAAATCGTTTTGGCGATTATATTCTGGCCAAAACAAAAATTTACTGATCTTACACAGAATGTCATGATCCTTGAGATGTGTCACATTTAGCCTGATCTTTGATTTGAATCATCTTCATCTTTCAAGTACGACTGTAAATCATTCTGCAACACTCTATGGTAAGAGAAGGACGTTTTAATAGTGAGTAAAGCCACATTGAGGTGGGATGAATAGGTGTGATCTTTTACACATACTGGTGAAATACTCAGTTTCCATTTGGCCTTAGTTGTAAGAATGGTTCAGTATCTCACCTCATAGCTCACTGAAAACTACGCAAAGCAGCCGCCATGTATCATTTTACTGGGTGGTCTTCCATTTTATTTAAAAACGGGACTTAAAGAGGCTCAATAAAGCACAAACATGCTACGGGGTGACAGGTTCTGTCGTTCCATTCTCTCTGACACTCTCAAAACCTGGAGAAAGTTCTTTCCTTTCCACCGCCCTCTTACCTTCCTGAGTTATGGCATTAGTTCAACAATCAGTATGACAGTTTTCACACATGGCATTGTTGCTGTGATTCTACATTAATCAGTGGCAGGTGTTCCCTTCACAGCTGATTAACTTGTGTTGATGTGAAACGCTGTCAAGCCTCGTCGTCAGCCATTGTTTGCTGCAGTCTGTGGCGTAAGATTGACTTTTTGTATTCGTGCCACATCACACAGTTCAGGTTGTCTAGATACACACAGGCCATCTGGGCTCTTGTGGGCTGCAACTGACTAATGCTAATGCTACCAGTCCCTCTTCATACAGTGCGTGCTGGCATTTCAAGGCTTGAAATATTACTTTATAGACCGCTGACAGCCGAAACAGGGAAATATAGAAAAGTCAACATTACTAACATCGTGTCATGCTCTCAAAAACACAAAATATTTGTTTGGATGTGGTTCAGGAGCAATAAAAAATAATGTATACCATATTATTACAATACAAATGGGTATTTGCAAGTGGGAACAAATGGTGCCTCCTCTCTGTGTGTGTATACTTATCAACTGTACGGGAGAGCAGGAGAGAAAATCTTTACTCAAACATGTGCCCTGTGTGCTAACTTTAGTAGATATTTAATAATTGCTATTACCCTTTTTTTGGTTCCCTGCTAAATGAGGTAGATATAATTAATTTAGCACGTGAAACTTCTTTTAAAAGAATTCAAAATGTATTCTTAGACGGCTCAGCTCATGCTGTCCCAAAGCCAGGGAAGCCACAACTTTAATTTGTTGATGTGCATTGATGTCACCAAACACTCGCGCTTTGGGGACTGCACATTTTCTGCACGTCAGCGATTTGAGCTGCAGCTCCCTCCAGGTGACAGCACCTCACTTGCTACCACTTGTGTTCCCAAACTTATCGTTAAAAAATGTTTAAGCCGTATGGGCCCAGTGGAGGGATTTTGGCAGATTCTTGTACTATATTGTGTCTCCTTGTGTTTAGCTCACTCACAGTGTGTAGAAGGTGGGGAGCCTGTTGTAGACAAATCACAGCCACAATGCTGTCATTGTGAGCTTGCCTGCGTGACACTACCTGGCACTAATCGCAATGCCTCTTTGTCACTGTAGTATATGGCCCTTTTCCACTAGTACCTACTCAGCTCGACTCGGCTCAACTGGGCTCGACACGGTTTGGTTGGTTTTCCACTACAAGTGCGTATCACCTCATTGTGGGCGGAGTCCTGCGGAGTCGTCATAGGCAAGGCGTCCTGATAAACCTTTTCATTTCTGGTAGCACCGTCCAGCTCCCTCTGAATTCTCTCGTCCGCCACCAAACACAAAACGTCTCCACCTCCTCGTTTGTCCAGGCGACAGGTTTGCTTGCCATAATTGTGTGTTGCTTACAACTTCAGTGTTGATAAATAAGCACGGTCGCTGTGGCCAGTTCTTTTAAAAATGCCGGGTGTGTTTTCGTGAAGGAGTCGCGCTAAATGTGTCGTCGCTCGCTGTCCAATCAGTGGCTTGCACGGCGCTTACGTCACATTTTCGGCTCGACTCAGCTCGCTTGGAACCCCGGCTGAGCAGGTCCCAAAATAGTA
>OMLF01029755.1:3967-56590 GCA_900302615.1 Holocentrus rufus
AAGTTACTGGTCTTGAGTCTGGATTGCTTTGAAAATGTTTCAACTTAACTTTACACTTTAACAAGTGTTAAGTTTTTTCTAAGAATACAAAATCCTAAATGTATGGCTCAGATCTCTAAAACTATTGAGAGAAATGCTGATATTTCTGTTGATGTAGCAAGTTAAAATTTTACTATTTCATAACTTGAGACAATAAGTTAAGAATGAGAACTGTCTAATTTTGACCACTGCCATGTCTTAGTCCAAAGATGCCAAATTTCAGAAATGAAATTTTACTAAATGAGTTGGAGGTCATTGAATTAAATGTGGGAACTCTGTGATTGACACTGTTCTCTTTCCCAGTGAGGACAAAGGTGCACTTGCCAAGCTTGTGGAAGCCATCAAGACCAACTACAATGACAGATACGAGGAGGTGAGCGTTCATCTGATACTAATAAGATAGTTGCTGCTGAGGAGTTTGTAAAATAAATAGCAGCAGAGAACAAAACTGTGTGGTCATGCTAAAGACAGAAGTGCACCATTAACCCCAACCAAACTTGTTTTCCAGATCCGTCGTCACTGGGGTGGTGGCATCATGGGCCCCAAATCCACGGCCCGCATCACTAAGCTTGAGAAGGCAAAGGCCAAGGAACTGGCCACCAAGCTTGGTTAAACTGTTCATTTTAAAATAAAAGTCAATTGAATATATTTGTTGCCTTGTTTTATGTTGTGACTAAATATATTATGGAACAGGAATTGAGGCGTCTGTGTATTAAATTCAAACAGCAACATGGTTAGGCAGTAGATATTTTATTCTTACTAAAGAAGGGTGCAGTTGAAAGTGAAATTGAACATTGCAGTATTTTTAAAGGGTGACCCTCAATGATTATACAAGACTCACTTCACAAAGAATTTGAAATATGTTTAAGTGTGTCTCTGGGGAATTAGGCTGTGTAGATTGATCAGATAAAAAAAAAAACAGGGCTGTGAATTATAAAAATTAACAAGCAGGGGCTTTGAAAGATTGTAGATTTTTGTGACAATGTTTTCACATGGTTGTTAAAGTTGGTTTATATTTCAAACACGTAAAATGTAAAATTTTCTAAAATGGTTTTTATGAACCGTGCACAAGATATTGGCAACTTGGAAAATATAAAACCTGATCAGCCTGATGTACTCTGAAAAGTTGCAAGCACATAATGTATGCACATTAAATGTGTCAGTGCACTTGCACAAAGGAAGAAACAATTCTTCAAGAGGTATCTGCACTCTTGATAATCCTGGAGTTACATCAATGTCTGGTGATGTATGCCAAAATATTAGTGAGTAATTTATTAGGGAACAGCGGTCCAGTGTGCAGGCATCTCCTCTGGGAACATACTCTGAATAGAAAATTATTCAAGCTACACTTCTATGATGAAGTACTCACAGCCCCAATGACGTAACTTGTTTTCACCCCCTCTAAATATGATTTTTCTACAGTGTGTTCACATTAGATGATGACACAGGACGGCAACATTCTGCTGGAAACTGAAATAACAGACCCAACAGTATTCATTATTTTATTGTTGCTCACTTAAAGAAAATCCTAAACTATTTACATATTTGACAATGAACGAATGCCCTAAGCCCTTGGAGTTAAAATAAAAATCAAACCCATCAAGAGGTGTATTGTGTATTTAGCATTTCAGACAAAATCTTTCTAATGCTGTTATGCGTCCAAGGTCTCGCACAATCATCTCATTGCATTAAAATCTTAAGCATTTCAAAATTTTATCTTTTTGATGAACTTAGCATACCACATGTAGGAGGTTGCAGCACACAGGCCATACCTGAGGGGAAAAAAGACAGTAATGATTATTCAAAAACACTTAATCAGCCATTTTGGCTGTTTGTTAACAGGAGAAAAAGTAGGTTACAGGGTTTCATTATTTTGGTAATTTCAGAACAGGTAACAGGTTGACATTAGTGTTGGTTCATGCACATTGAAACGTCCCACTTACCATGTTACTATGTACTGCATGTGTTCATTCCTCAGCGTGACTCTGGTCTGTCCACCAACTGGTCCACCAGGAATGGTGCTGGCTGTACGAGACGATATGCAGAATAATAAATTATGTTGGGTTATCTCTTGTTTTATACAAGTGGGTTGCACAGATTTCTCGGTTTCCTGCAAACCTCAATGAATCTGTTGCAATATATTAACAATGAAGTAGTCAAGTCAAAATATCGCCAAGTTATCTGCAGATCTCAGTTAAATTTCATTCATAAGACATTTTAATGAAATAATTTTGTTGAGATATAACAATATAAGACCAAGACTATGGATAAATAAAATCAGATGCAATTTTTATGGTGGCATTAAGACCCCATATATTCAGATTTTGTTCCGGAGTCCTTACCAAAGTCAGCATCAATGAAGATGGGCTCAGCTCCAGTGACGTGGGACATGGCCTCCAGGTCGCGGTAATGCCAGCGGTTTCTCTCCACATCGTTGTTGGGCACAAAGGGTTTGCGAGTCTCTGTAAGACGAACTACCCCAACCACCTCCATCTCATCTTCCACCTACAGGACATTATTAGTAGTAAGTTTCTTTGCACAGTTACAAAAAGCTGAAAAGTAAAAGGAACAAATGTATAAAGCAACAAATACTTGATCACATAGAAGTGCTGCTGATTCCATAACTCGTGGTTAGATCTGAAGTTACTAGAAGCAGCAGCACTCATTCAGAAACCAAAGTGAACTCCCAGCTAAACTAAATAAATTAAACCCAAGTTTATAAAAATGGGCTTGCAGTTGTGTCTGTAAAGAAGATACAAGCCTGACAGCTCGCATAATGTGTAAAGATCTGGTTCTGATGTGTCACTACTTCAAAAATACTGAGAGGTGTTTTTAATTTATGCTTTTTCAATTTCCTAAATAATCTGTTTTTACCTGGCCCTTCATCCTGGTCTCTGGTCTTATCTTCTGCTTAGGGACGTATCCTCTGTTCACCAAGATTGTGATGCTGCAGATTCAAGAGCAGTGAAAATCAATAAATGGCGGGTCTATACAGCTCTTAGGCTTACAAGTATCAGCGTCACAATTGAACAATCCAGTTTACAGTCTGAGTTATCGTTTTGAGGCTCACCCGAGGTCGGTGCAGCGGAACGGGGTGATGACATTGGCGCCTGTCTCTCCGCTGGAGGATATCCTGCCTGCCTCCCTGGCCTCCTTCTCTGGGTCGACCGGAGAGCGGGGCAGGATGTAAAGCTCCTGCGAGTGGTCGTAGCGTCCACGCACCCGTACCCTTCTGTACTCCAGGTGGTTCAGTTCAAGTGGGCTGGGATCCAGAGACACAACATTATGAGCACATTTATACACTGAATGAGCACAAGGGTGTCTACAGGAATCTGAGAATTATATTTTTTGCTTTATAAGACTTTTGAGGGTACTTTTTTTTTAAACAGCTTAAGAACTTCTTCTTTTTTTTTTTTTTTTAAATCATATCATCCTTTTGGTAGTCAAATAAGACTTACACTTAAACATGAAGAAACGTACAATATATTTGGTCCAGTGCAGAAGGAAGTTTTAAGCAGGACTATGGTCAATTATGAACAAGATGATTCTATAACAAATTCCTTTGCATTAGGTAATAAGGTACTACTGTAAATGCAACCTTTGTTTTTTTTCCCCATAGAACCTGAGACAGATAACTTAAGAGGATTTATCTTGGACCTACAGGTAAGTATGACAGGTAAGTATAAAGTGAGCTGGGTTAATCTAGAATAGGCATTTTCTCAACAGGTAAGTGTAGCAGGTAAGCATAAAGGTTCAGCTGTAGGCTTAGATTTTTATAACATCAGAAATGTAGGCTCTGATGCAGAAGAACTTGTTACATTTCCCAATAAGCAGACAAACCAAGTTATAAGGCACCGTACCCCCTGTTTGTCATGGGTATATTTGTGTACCACATGGACTTACTCAATAGGAAGAGGAATAGGCTCAGCAGTAGTAAGACTTCTCAGCTCAGCAATCAGTTGCATTTTCCACTGGCGTCGTTTCACCTTAACAGAAGCATCTCATGAGTAACCGCTATCATGACTGAAGGGATACCAGAGGTAAGCTTATTATGTCTTCATTAGAAAAACTGGGCTGAGTAACAATGACTGTAAGGTGCAGTTACTCTTAAACAGTTTAAATCAACCTTGATGATAATTTTATTTTTTAAGCCCCATTGAGCTCTATTGTTTTCTTGGATAGACATCCAACATTATAACAGGTACAACACACTAAGGAAACTGTACCTGCCATGTCCCAAGACCAAATGTGGTGGCAGGAATCAGCAGCAGGAACCATTTGAGAAAAGAGTCCTCTCCTTTCTCCGCTGTGGCAGCTGTGGAGCTGGACTGCCGCCCAAACTTAATGAACCTGCCTGCAAATTCAGAAAAGACACTTAAATAAGGATAGTACGGTTGTCATTTGCGACCTGTCGAAAAGGGACCAGGTGTGTCATTATTAAACTGACTATACTAGACACAGGAAAAGTGTTTACCTTCTGCAGCTTTGAGAAGAGGCAGCCTGGGCAGCAGAAGAGTCCTCTTGATGTAAACGACGTGTGTCTGTAGAAACAATTAGGAAAAGGTTTGAACGGCAAGGTGGATAAAGTGGATGGGACTTTGTAAAATGAATCAAGCTGCATTCAAAATGTGTAAATCGTGCTGTCATTAAAACAAAGTGACATTCACAATCTGCACTGGCTTAGATTTGGGATGTAAAAATAACTGAACTGAAGGCTGTAACAACTTACGTGTTTCTTTATTATCGTGAGCGCCTTGGTGGAGTACGCCAGCATTGATTTCAAAGTAGTCATAGTGATTTAAAATGTAATTTAACACACTGCAAGTGTAAGAAATGAACGAGGCAACCGACTACATAACAGCTACATAACTGACATGTTTCCGCTGAAAGGGGGAATGTTTTTGGTGTTACTAGTTCCGGTTTAATCCTAAACCACGCCCCATTATTTTTTACCCACGTGTTTACAAACCTTGACGCTGTTCTGAAATGTCTGTGTAAACTGCCTTTAATTTAAAGATATTTTGTCTTCTAAATGGATACTCTCGCCTCCAGGGACTCTTATATTCAGAAGCTTACAAGCAAAATATGTGCGCAGCAAAATCAAGAACCAAGGAAGAGGGCATTTGGTAAATGTTTTCTAAGTTATGGCAACCCATTTTCTGTGCTCCAAATGGAAATTGAGTGGAAAGTTGATAATTATTTTCATAGTGAGGTGGAAAGGGCCTCTGTAGCAAAAAACAGAAGTTCATTTGACATACAAACACGCATCTCCTTGTCGTTTTGGGAGGCCAAGGGAAGCGCAAGGCTAAATACTGTAACCAGTGTTGTTCTAAGTTGCATCCTTGTATGTTTGTGGTAGTTTTAGTTTCTTTGGATCTAGGAAAATACAGTCTACTGCAGACACAAGGAGAAGACAAAACATTTCCACATCACCAGTGTTGGCAGTGTGTACCTGGATCTTAATGAATTATGCAATTTAAAATCAATCTTATTCTTGAACAAAGGCTTAATTAGTGACATTAGATGTTTTACTGTCAACTCATCTGTAATTTTCTAATTGGTAGAATTGTTTTTGCAGTAAAAGTAATAAATAAAGTTAATATTGTTGGAAAAAATACATGCATTTAGGAGTTATCTGCCATTTGATATTAAATACTAAATTGCAATGTGTTGTTACATTGTAATGAGTACATTACATTAATATATGTGTGATTTGTTTCTGTGTAGTTCCTTATAAGGCTAAAGGTGATACTGGTCCTCCCAAAAAGAAGCACAAACAGAAACAACCTAAAGGAAAGGGGAACAATGAGAAGACACCTCCTAAACCCCAGCAGAAACCTTCACCCAAACCAGCAGCACAGAAAAGCCCGGCTACAGAAAAACTGAGCGGGTCCAAAGCTAATGGAGCTACAACAGATAAAAAACAGACACCCAAAGGTACAGTAACTTGGCATAATACAGCTCAGTAATGCTGCAGTGTTTCATGTGCACCGGTCTCAGAGAAAATGATTCTTTTTCTGTTTTCTTTCTTTTTCTTTTTTTTTTTTTTTTTTTTTTTTTTGCTGCTCTTGAAACTTTTTCACTTATTATATTTTCCAATCACCTTCATTGTTTGGGTTTTCCAGGGGGAAATGTTGAGTCGAAATTTTCGACAGTTGATGTTCTACGCAAGAGGTTACATGAAAAGATTGAGGAGTCCAGGGGCCAGGTATGCAACATTAAAAGTGACAGAGACAATCACAGGAAATTATATGGATGTTAATTTATACTCTGCGTCACTGACAGCTTAGCTGACAGCAGCTTAAATGTCCTGACCAAGTAAACTCCTCCCACCCAATAGCGAAGGCAGTTAAAGTAAATGCTAGGACTTGTTTGAAAATACTTTTTGATCTTAGTGTGATTGGGCTCCATTGGTTCCAGAAGTGTAACCATGACTTTCATACCAGTAAAAACAATAAAGTTCTACTTTAAACAGAGGTACAGTACAGTGAATCTTAAAATATTGTCAATTTTAAGATGAATTCTCACATGCAGCAACAAATAAAGGAAAGACATTATGAGAAACTGTGCTGTAGTCCAGTGCTTGATAAAATTATCCATTTTTCCTATTTGTTCTTGTCAACCAGAGTTTCTAATTGGCTGCAAGTTCCCTTCAACCTATGAAGAAATGGCTTGTCTTGCACTTGTGGAGTTAAAATAAAAAAGTGGTTCCATTGTATGATGTACAGATTCGGCAGTTTGATTTAATGCATGTTGTGCAGTAATAATTTGTGACATGTCTTCTAACAGGGACCTCCAAAGGATGCATCTTCAGAAGCAGTTCAGGCAAAGCGAGCGAAACGCAAGCTGGAGCGGGAACGCAAGAAGAGGAAGAGGAAAGAATTCCTGATGAAGAAGCGGGCAGAAAAAAATGGCGAAGAACTGCAGCAGGAGATTAAACAAGAAGAGCCTGCTCCTGCTGCAGCTCCAAACCGAAGAGATGAGACAGCCATTGTCTTCAACAAGGTGGAGGTAGTGGAGGAGGGTTATGTAGGCAAAATGGAGAAAAAAAAGAACAAGAAAAAGAGTGTAAAGGGCAACTTGACGCCACTGACAGGGAAGAACTACAAGCAGCTGCTAACTCGTGTGCAGGCACGTAAAACAAAGCTGGAGCAGCTGAAAGAGAAGGATGAGGGCAAGGCCCAGGAGATGGAGGAGAAGATGAAGTGGACCAATGTGCTGTACAAGGCCGAGGGGCTCAAGATAAAAGACGATGAGGACATGCTGCGAACAGCACTGAAGAAGAAGGAGAAGCTGCGTTCGCAGAGGAAGAAGCGCTGGGACAAGCGGAGCGAAGGCGTCGTAGAGAAGATGCAGCACCGGCAGGACAAGCGGCGCAAGAACATCCAGAGACGCAAGAAGGGCAAAATAGAGAAGAAGAAGGATCGGGCACGGAAGAAGGGCAGAGTGCTGCCTGAGGATTTGAAGAAGGCTGCAGTGTAGACCAGGAAGGACAGCAGACCACGCTGGTGTTACACTACAAAAACAACCAGGACAGTCTAAATGAATAAATGGGCCCTGTCTGATTCTGCCCCTCACCTTGCTGTTGCAGGCAGTGTAAATTATGGACTTGATTTTTTGAAAAAATGCTTTCATGTTTGTATTCTGCCCTCAGTCCTGCACGGGAGCAATTTGACATAATGTGTACTATTATGGCCAATAAAATGTGACTCTTGATTGTGACGAACCTGAATGAAAACTGCAGTGATTGACATTGACAGTGAACTATTTTAATTGAGATTTTGGACCCATTTTAAGAGCTTGAACCCATTTTTCTAATTATCTAGGACAGCATTTTATTGATAGACTATTTTTAGTTTTATATTGCTATTAAAATTGTGTCTATATATATCTATATATCTACCTATATATCTATATCTATCTATATATCCGTAGAGAGATAGATCATACAAGATCTATACAAATGGTGCCTAGATATAGTCAGTGCTATTAATATGGCGGTAGCCAAGCACCCCTTTTTTCCCTCATCCTCTTGCCCCGCCTATACAGGAAGTTGAAACAAAAACACAAGGAGGTTCAAGGGTCGGAAGGAGTAACGGTAGAATGAAATGCCGGGACGATTTATAATCTTAATCTGTAGCAATTCATCGTTGTAACATCGTTGAGCTGTGCACATATTCCCCTGTGAAACGCTTGAGTGGACTTACATCATCTTACCTCAGAATTGCTGACAAATAAAACAACAGCCCTTATGTGTAATGCATAAGGCAATGCTACCGGCGATGATCGTAGGTTGACAGAAATGATAAGAGTTTTGTCGGCAAATTTTGCTGCAATTTGTCATAATTTAATCAAAAACCCGGGTCATAAGGTGAGTGCAGACGTCTGCGGTGCTAATGAAATCACACACTCAGTGGAGGGCACCGGGAGGTAACGGATCTGAACATTTCGCTTTCGTTTCAGATAATCATGTCACGACGACTTCATGCACGCAGAGTAGAGGGTGTGGATAAAAATATTTGGTGAGTGATCGATTTGGCTGACATGACAAATTGCTGTTAAATCATTACTTTATATTCCTTGTTTGCTCAGTATTATAGTGGAGCTGAAGACGCTGGTCCCGCCCCTTTCTGCGTTGACCGACAGATACCCTCTCCTATAGAAAAGAGTTTGTGCCATTCAGAATATCAATGTGAAGTTCAGTATTTTTTTTTTAATACCAAAACAAAAGATATGATGCAGCTCTCCTATTAGGGTATTTACGTGAAAACTTAGCTTGTTTATTCATGGTAAAAATATGTGGTTTAGGAGATGGGGGAGTTAACCTGATGAACTGTGGGCTTGATTTGCTGCACAAAATTTTTGTTATTGTTGAGGAAATCGTCATACTCCATTACTGTTGGCTGTTACTGAGAGTAGTGCTAATATTATATCATTGGACCGGTTGTTTTGTATTTATAGGGTTGAATTCACCCAGCTGGCTGCTGACTACAAAGTAGTGAACCTAGGACAGGGGTTTCCTGACTTCTGCCCTCCCAGCTACATTCAGGATGCTTTCTGTGAAGCAGTGAGAGGGGGATCCACAATGTACCAGTACACCCGGGCTTTTGTAAGTGGGATTGGACATTTACACACAGTTTAAGTGTGTGTGAGAAAGAGAGAGCGAGAGAGAGTGAGAATGTTTGAGACATAAAATGAACGCCTGGTGCATCTAAATGCAAATTTCTGTGATATTTTAGTTTGTTATTAACATTATTTCAGTCATTTTCAGCGGGGTTTAAGGGGACATATACCTTCACATGGAAGCTTTCCCTTAAATACACAACTCAGTTTTTATTTTTATTTATTTATTTATTTTTGGAATGAAAATGAAAGTCACCTTGCCTCGCTATTTTGTGCTTTTTTCCCGCAGGGCCACCCCCCTCTTGTGAAAATTATGGCTAAATTCTTCAGTAGGGTTGTGGGACGAGAGATTGATCCTTTTGAAGACATCCTTATCACCGTTGGAGCTTACCAGGCTCTCTTCTGTACTTTTCAGGCACTGGTTGATGAAGGGGATGAGGTAAGAATCTCTGTCAAAGTCAGGTCAAGTCAAATTTATTTATTTGTTAAGTACTTGTAAAAAAAAAACTGCTGTGATTGAAACATGAAAGCATGAAAACCAAAGGGTGCAAACTCAGAAAAGTTGGAAGAAATAATGAATGAGCTTTACAGTGGAAGGCTGGTTGGAACTGGATATAACGGTTTTCACAGATAAATCTTCATATTTGTTTTACTCCTTGGAGTACCACATGGGAGAGGCTTTCTGTTTCAGGGCAGTTCAGATGGGCTTGACTATACTGTAAATTGCAAATGGGAAAAAAAAATGTAAGAAGCCCAGGAATAATCAGTAATTTTGGAGCCTGTTTTCAAGCTCAAGCAGGGCAATCAGCATTCAGGGTCTTTGAAATCTGCTACAATCATAGATATTAGATTGCTTAAAACACAGAATTGTAATGATTTCATGAATTTTAAGACCCTGTTTCAACATAAATAGCAATTTAAAAAAATATATTTTGAGCTCACAGAAATTTGGTTTCCAGGTCATAATTGTTGAGCCGTTCTTTGACTGCTACCAGCCAATGGTGAAGATGACTGGAGGAAAGGCTGTCTATGTACCTCTGAGACCAGTGAGTGCTTTCAGTCTTTTTCCATCAAAATCATCTTCCATAAACAATGTCACCATCACAAGTTGCATGAATTTTAATGTGTAGAACAATTTTGAATGTTTTTTTTGTCTTTATTATTTTCAGAGAGTTGAGGGCAGCAAGGCCATGACCAGTGGGGACTGGGTGCTTTCTGCTGAGGAGCTGGCCAGTAAATTCACTCCACAAACAAAAGCCATCGTTATCAACACTCCCAACAACCCATTAGGCAAGGTAAGACATTTACCTGTGCATGTCTCACCCAGCTGGGCAATGCACGCGTGTGCCGAGCAGAGAGGTTAAAGTGTGCTTTGAGGTTTTACATAAAAGTGAAGATAATCAGTGTTTAAAATGAACAGACAGAACATGTGTGCGACATTTTCAGCTAATCAGTAATTTTGTGTGCCATAAAAGTGAGTTGTTTCAGTAACTGGGATGTTTTTCTGCACAGCAATGCATCTTTTCTCTCAAACCCATGTCCCATACAGGTGTACAAGACAGAGGAGCTGCAGATGATCGCCGACCTGTGCATCAAGCATGACGTGCTGTGCATCACTGACGAGGTGTATGAGTGGCTGACTTATGATGGAGCCAAGCATGTAAAGATCGGTGAGATACAGCTCACATTCAAAAGATAAATTCACACAAGCACAATGGCACTGAGTGATGTTACTGATATCCTTCGGTGTGCTTGTGTTTTTCACAGCCAGCCTTCCTGGCATGTGGGATCGGACCATCACTATTGGAAGTGCAGGGAAGACCTTTAGCGCTACAGGGTTGAAGGTACAGATGCTTCAAGGAATCAGTTCAAGTAGCCTGATATAATTTTACTGACGGCTTTTATTTTGTTTTTAGGTTGGCTGGGCGATGGGCTGTGGGAAGATCATGAAACACCTGAAAACCATCCATCAGAACTCTGTTTACCACTGTGCAACAGCTGCTCAGGTTCGCAAATAGTTCTTTCAAAATGACGAACAATTAATTCCATTCCTTCACAGTTTTAATAGGGCCATACAATTACGGCTGTGATGATTATCCTGAATATTTTGTTAAATATCATGTCTTTGAAATCCTTTTGTTTTTTTGTTAAATTGTAGGATGTTTTTTGCTGCATTCCACCTGTCTGCTTGTCTCTTAGCAGGACATCCCAAAAAGTTATGAATGGATTTGCACAAAACTTTATGGAAAGACGTGTTTTCAAACAGATCGCCTAAGGGGGTTTTGGTGGTTCTTCTTCTAAATGGATTTACATAACACTGTCTAAATCGGTGTGCCTATCATCAGACATAAGATAAAGCAAACTGTTCATTATTGGCCCAATCAAACAACATGGGGACACTAGAGAGCTTGCTTTCCTGCAGGTTGTTTTAACCAATATCTGTGGTAGTGTGATAATCAGCTAAAATGCTTTTAAAGTGTCTTCTCCTGTCCTGTTTCAGGAACAGTCATGAAAATCTGCACATCTCTAGATATGAAACAAGTTGGGTAATAATAAGGCATGGAGGAAACTTTTAGTCGAAAATCTGACATTTGGAGCTAACTGCCATATCTTGACAGCTGCATAGTGTTGCGGTATGCACTCGACTGAGTGCGATCTAGCTGAAGCTTAAAATCAATAGACTCAGTGCATCACTGTAGATTTGCTTTGTCAATCTTTGTCAATCAAAACTAAGTGAAATTTGATGTTTCTTATCATTACTTAATTACGTTATCAATCATGAAAAATAAACTTTCAGATTCAGAAAACTTTATTGATCCCCGCAGGGAAATTGCTTTTTTTTGCAGGGAACTTGATGTTTGCTATTTGTGCTGATCTGCCAGCAACCTTCCCCATGACTTTTTTTTTTCACGATTTTGACATTCAGTCTCAGATTACTTAGATTGTTTCAGTCACACCGTTGAAAATCACCTAATTTCTTTTTTTTTCTTCTGTGAATTAATTCCTCTTTGTCCACAGGAGGCCGTGGCCCATGGTTTCCAGAGAGAATATGAACAGTTTGGGAATCCAGAGAGCTACTTCCAGCAGCTGCCCGAGCAGCTGCACCACAAACGGAACAAGCTGGCCTCGTGTCTCAAGAGCGTGGGTTTGCAGCCCATCATGCCAGAAGGAGGCTATTTTATGATAGCAGACATCTCCTCTGTCAGTAAGTATCACTGGGTTGAATATCTGACCACTGGCACAAAAAGCACATCCCCTGCTGCAAAGTTGACACTGTTTTCCATTAAGGTGTCAACAAAAGTTCTCCTCATCTGTGCTCTTTAACTGTGCATTCACACTGCAGGCAACATGACCAACAAGTCAGCAGAAGTGTGTTAGTTTCCTGTAGAGCAAAATAACCAGAGAACCTGGCCGGTATGTGGATGGACAACAACACTGTTGGCCCACAAAAACTGGACTCAGCTGAACTTTTGGCAATAGGGCTGCACAATTAAAAAAAAAAAAAAATAGCAAAAATATTGCAATTGCTTTCATTAATATTGCAATTGTAATATAAATTGTAGTACAATATACAGACATATTTTTAAATATGTGAGATATTTGAACAAAAAAGAAATGTTTTGAATATTAAAACTAAGATGTTCATTCTTAACATGTTCTATTTCTTATTTATTTATTTACAGTTATTTTTCAATCATTTTTGAAGCCCTATTTTGCAAATAATTCTCGAGTGACTAGCTATCTGATTGTATCTAAAAACATAAAAATCCGAATGTAAACACACACAAGAACCATTTGAAATCCAAAACTGATTGAATCACCTATAGAAGTGGCTTCATCAAGTGGATTTCAAATGTTTTTTGCATAATTAAGTAACACAAGTCACCTCCCATCCCTTTAAGTGTTTATTGTGTGTGTGTTTGTGTGTGATGATTAATTTCTTCAAATGTGAAAGTATCTCTATATACAAACTAAAAAGTTCATTTAACATATCCTCAGTTTTATTTTTCAACAGGTGTTGACTTCAATGACGCAGGTACTAAGGATGAACCCTATGACTTCAGATTTGTGAAGTGGCTGATTAAAGAGAAGGTAAAGATTCCAGATTCAGTAAATACTTCATTTATTGCCTTTTGTATTTGTTACTAGCGGACCAAAATACATTTCAGTTTCAGTATTATGTTTTTCTGAAACTTTGTCTAATATATTTGTGCTGTTTTCTGCAGGGTTTGGCAACAATCCCAGTCTCAGCTTTCTACAGTCCAGAGCACAGCAAGGACTTTGAAAACTACATACGATTCTGTTTTGTCAAGGTAAGAAAAATCTAACAATGACTTTATGATTGTCTATTTATTGATAATTGATTTTGATTCAGGCCTTCTGCTAAAGCCCTAAAATTTCATTGTGTTGCTCTTTGTCACCTAAAGGCTGTCACACTCACATTTGCTTTTTCATTAAAGGAGGACTCGACACTGAATGCAGCAGAGGACATCTTGAGAAAGTGGAGTGACAAAAAGTGAAATAGTCAACATGGTGAAGTGCGCAGTCAAGCATTTCCCGTCCGTCCAGATATCACCAAGCTATTTGAACTGGCTTGGGTTGTCTCAATAAACTGAGCCATATTCACTGTTATTACCTCTGTCCTCACAGTAGTAGAGTGTGATGTCCACTCTCCAGAAATACAGCCAACCTGCCGTTTGTCCACTCAGGGATATACATGGATAATTATTTCAATAGCAAATCGTGATTGAATATTTTTCTATCAATCATCCGTTTAATATATTATATAATGCACATTTTAATTGCACAAATCTTTGTCTGCTATTCAGCAGCATCAACTGTATAGTTAATAAAGCAGTGAACAAATTCACATATTGCATAATTAGCAACCAAACCAGATTACCTGCATTCACTTTCATTTTTAGCACCTGGGCATACAGCTCCAGTGTCATGAGCTTGCTTGTTTTTCATGTACATGGTGAGAAATGATGACCTTTAAGAATCATTTTATATGTGGGGATTTTATTACACATTTTCACCAAAACCTGATGGTTCTTTCTTTAAAAAAAAAAGGTTAGTGGTTACTCACTATCAACTGTACATTTTAGAATTAGTCCTTTCAATGAACCAGCTCTGAATGCCCTCTATCATCGTTTTATCTTGATAAGACACAGTTTGGATTTCTATTCTGCAAATTGTCTTTCAGTAATCTCTGATGCTATTTAAAGTATTTTCACAACTTGTTATCTGTTGCCCAAGTAGTCATGTTTCAGCAGTGAGCAGCAGAACTCTTGAACTTTAAACTCTTGTAAACAACAGAAGAATTGTGACTTTTCAGTGCCCCAGGCACTCAGTGATTCCCTGAGCACAGATAAATGTAATGTATATTTTCATATATCATAGAATTTTTCCACAACTCTAAGTTGAAAACGTATTGCACAACATCAACTACACAGTGCACCTTTAAATACCATCATTTCAGGAAAAAATGGTAAGCTGTTAAAAGGGCAGATATTTAAATACCCCAATGGAAGTCAAGGCCATATGACAAATAAGATTGACTCATATGTACTAAAGAAAATAAAACAAAAAGAAAACACTGGTCCTTAGGCCGCTCTGAGCATAGCATTAATCACCAGAAATATGAAATGAAAGGAAAAAAAACTTTTACTTTTGTCAAAAGTTTAACTCACTGCTTTGGGATTTGGTCAATTTACCACTTTTACTTTGAAGTTCAAGCGGCGACCCGGAAGTAAACATAGTTCACGTGTTGCTGCATGTAGAAATGTCTGCCGGTAGTGTAGCCAAAAAACCCAAACTGGAATCCTCTCAGGTACTGCATTATTGTTGCTTTGGTAGCCCAATTATTATCACTAGTAGAATTTTTGTGTATTGTCATGATTTCCCATCTGACCCATTCATACTTTGATGTGTGCAGCACGAGGACAAGGTGGACTGGAAGAAGAGGAAAGCAGAACGTGAGTAAACATCAATCAGGCAACAAAACACACCTGGCTAATAACTGTCAACTGTGCGGCCAGGTCCCATGTGTACTTTGTCATGACTCTGGATAACTGTTAAAAACATGGAGAAACCTGTAACCTGTGTTTTATTGTGTTGAAGCGTCGGTCCTCTTGTGTCTGAGCCTGACAACACATGTCACTTGGCTTCTCGGTGTAAATATATATATATATATAAAAAAAACGTGTTCTGAACTGTACTGACAGGACTTGAAAAAAGGAGGCTTTTGTTGTGTGTAAATTACTTTGAATGCATGCATTTTAGACTGTGTTGATTCAGAGTTGTAGTCATTTAGCCGGTGGAGCTTAATGTGAAGCAGCGCCACCCTGTGGCTTCAAAGAGATAATGATGATAAAACTTTAAAACCTTGTACTGAAAACTTTGGCGATTGTTTAATATGCTCTATAAGTTTTCAAAACGCAATTACAACTGATAAAGACGCACATGGAATAGCAGCAAAAACGATTTAAAATAAGGAAATATGAGTGATATATAAATGCTAATAAGATGGTCAATAACAAGAATAAAAAAAGATCTAGAATCTAAAAAAGATTTTGATAAGTGTTATAAGAGATGAAAATCAGTTTTAAACTAAGTGGTCGCCAGTATAAAGATGCTAAAATTTGGGAGACGTGATCTGTAAACATACATGTGTTGGGGCTGGGTGATATAGACAAAATTAAATATCTTTGACAGATACTTTTGACAGAATACCTAGATATTAATATTGTGAGAATACAAAAAATAATAATAGTGTGTATTTGATGATTAAGCAGGTAGAGATAAATAATAGAACACCAAGAACAGTCTATCGAGTTCTGAAAGTTGCATCTCTTTACTGTAATGCAGCCTTTAACACTAGGAAAAGACAACACTGATGTTATAACTTGATATTATGATATCCAAAATCCCAAATGATATCTAATCTCATGTCACAGAAACAATATAATATTAATATATTGCTGAGCCCTAATATGCGTATACTTACATTGTTTGACTAAGAATTGCAGCTGCTGTGTTTTGTACATTTTGCAGACTTAAAATGGACTCCACTAAGGTGCACAGAGCTGCAGTAGTGCAGGCAGGAAAAGATAAAAGATTAAAGCATGACTCTCTGCAGATTGCTCAAAGATAAAAGAAAAAAAAAGTGCTTAATTTTGGAAACATTACCCAGTTGAAAGAAACAATATTGAGCAACTTAATTATATTGGTTTTCAAAGATAAAATTAACATTAAAATACAATGTTTTTTGCTGCTGGCTTCACACTGGCATCTCATTCAAGGTAAATCACTCAAAAAACACTTAAGCTTCCATTGTAAATACGACATAATTATAAACACCACCACTTTGTATGTGTCTGATCTTCTAATCTCAACAGGTAAAGAGGCTAAGAAGCAAAGAAAAGAGGCCAAGGTGATCAAACAGTTGGAAAAGAAGAAGCAGCAAGAGGCAGAAGCCAACAAAGCAAAACTTGAGCAAATCCAGAACAAAGGTAAACTTCTAATTTCATGGATCAGTGTTCGCCCATATAGCCCTCAGGATAAAATGGTGAACAATGCTGTAACATGTGATCTGCATGTCTCAGGTCGGTCTTACACGGTGAGCGTGGCCCTGCCAGGCTCTGTCCTGGACAACGCCCAGTCTGCAGAGCTCCGTACATACTTGGCTGGGCAGATCGCCAGAGCCTGTGTTGTGTTCTGCGTCGATGAGATCATTGTATTTGATGAAGAAGGAGAATCTGTCACGTAAGTCCACACAGAAGTGCAATAATTGTTGGTCAACACACCTTAAGATGTTTTTCATCTTAGGGAAGTTAAGTAGAAAGAAAGCTGAAGGAAAAAACAAACTTCTTCTTGGTTTTGTCCCACAGGAGTGTAGAGGGAGATTATAAAGGAGTAGGGAAGAAAGGACAGGCTTGTCTTCAGCTGGCCAGAATTCTTCAGTATCTAGAATGTCCACAGTGAGTAGAGACTCTGACACCCTGATCAAATCAATAAATTCAACCTGTTTTATCAGATTTTGATCGTGGCTTTGCTTCCCCACCAGGTATCTGCGCAAGTGGTTTTTCCCAAAGCATCAAGATTTACAATATGCCGGTAATTTGAAATAATTCATGTTTTCAACACTCGTATTTCTGATGATAGGATGTTATGTTCAAGCATTAAAATGCAAGCTGTATCTGGGCCCCTTATGTGCACCAAAAAAAACTTCAAAAAACGGGAATCCAAATTGTAAATGCAGGTGTAAATGCAATCCCTTTTCCCTGCAGTATTCTCACATGTGAAAGAGAGTTCTGTTTGTCAACCATTCGGCTTCACTGACAGATGCCAACACCGTGCACTCCCACCAATCACAGCTCCCTTCCTTCAGCTGTAGTGAAGATGTCACTACAGCAGCGGGCTCTGTAGTATCAAACTCTGCTGCTGCCAAAACAACCTCATCTGTTTCTTCCTTCAAAAGTCATAAAAGACAACATTTTCTGCAGGAAAGGAAAAATAAATCCAGGCTCTTCAGTTTCATGTCTAATGACCCAGAACCTGCCATGTTTGATATCAGGTCAACAAGAAGGGTAGGATTGGATTGATCATGATCTTACTCAAATGCAAATTGCATTTTAATGTGAGGTGTAAATGGAGCTTTAACTAGGGCAAAGGATGATAACTTTTGCTTTGATTTCTTACCTTCTTTAGCTAATGTTGTTCATTCTCTTAGGTCTTCTTAATCCTCTGGACAGTCCTCACCACATGAGGATAGACGAGGAATTGGAATACAGGGAGGGAATCATCCTCGACAGGCCGTGCAAACCTGGAAAAGGTTCGTTAGTCAACTGTGGCATGAGGAAGGTGAGCATACTGTTTGTTTTCTGGGGACTTGGCACTTTGATGTAAAAGTAACTTTAACTATTTCAGGGTATTTTGGGCATTAACCAGTGAATATTGGCCTAACACAATGCCCATCTGTTCCCTCAGGAGGTTCAGATTGATAAGCAGCTGCAGTCTGGACTGCGAGTCACAGTACGACTCAGTAACACACAAAATCAAGGTACATCTGTCCATCACAACATTATCTTTTCAGTGTTTTGGAAGAGTCTTTTGGGAGGGTTATCAGATATTTACAGTGATTAATTGTGTGTGTCCATTATTCATCCTCAGAGAGCAAACGATATAAAGGTGTGGTGGTCGCTCCTCATGTGCCCAGGACTGAAGGAGGCCTCTACTGGGGGTACAGTGTCCGCCTGGCATCTTGTCTCAGTAGGTTGACCAAACTCCAGAGCTCAAGCTTAAGTTTCAGACACACATACACATTCACTAGGGACTTCATGGAGCAGTTTGAATACAGGGTTTGTACAAAGTCTTGAAAGCTTGGAAAGTGCTTAATTTTAACTGCTAAATTTTCAAGGTTAGGAATATGCTTGAATTCAAATATACCCCTTGATGCTTGATTTTCAACATAATCTGGTGTTTCATCTCCACAGTCACTCATGTAAAAAATTGCAATATTTCAATCCTGATCAAGTCTACAATAAAAGTTAATATGAACAGCTGTTAGACAATAAACAAAGTGACGATATACGTTAGTTGCTGTGGGTATAAAGGAATTTTGTAAACTTTATTTTTTTCACATTTGCATTTAAAGTAACAATTTATATTAGATGATAAAGGGTTCGAGAGTCTGGAAATTTGGTTTAGGCACCTTGTAAGGGCTTGAATTTTCCTCTCAGGAACCTGTATGAACCCTGAAAATGGTCTTTTCCAATTCACCCACAATCCACTAGCTTGTGTCATGCGCGCTGTCTGAAGGATTACAGAGGGACTCAGCCTTGCTGCGATTGCTTGAACTTCTTTGCCGTCCGTTTTGTCGTTGCAGGCGACGTGTTCACAGAAGGTCCGTACAAAGAAGGGTACGATTTGACAATCGGCACATCAGAAAGAGGCAGCAACATCGACCAGACAACGCTGTCGCCATTCAAGTAAGTTCAGAGCAAGGAAGGTGAGAGAGAAACTCAGAAAGAGCATTTTTGAACACCGGTAATAGAATAATGGTGTTTTATTGTCTTGCACTGTTAATCCAAACTATTCTCTTTCTATTTCTCTTTAGACATCTTCTGGTAGTTTTCGGAGGCCTGCAGGGATTGGAAGCCAGTGTGGATACTGACCCCAAACTGGAAGTGACTGACCCAAGTGTTTTATTTGACCTTTACCTCAACACCTGCCCTGCCCAGGGCAGCAGGACCATACGCACAGAGGTGAGCGTTTGTGTTTGTTGAAAGAATGACTCATGCACACTCAAAGATGCAAAGCTTTATGGAAATTTCATATAATTTACTAGTTTATGACTTTGATATACTGAGGACCACCAAGGGCTGAAACACATTTATATTCTTGCTGCTATTCAGTTTAAAAGTCATTAAAAAGTCATGGGCATAAAATTTTAGTGTGTCAACATTCTCCCTGTGTATTTTAGCTGAGCCAAACTGGACTCACTGGATAGCTTATACTGTAAGCTCTGTAGGTAATTTTAATGTTATCTATCTATTCTGCATACAAATTTATTCCCTTTTCCCCCACAGGAGGCCATCTTAATTTCCATGGCAGGCCTGAGACAGAAGATCACAGCTGCATTTTCAGCTGTTTCCAGCGGTTCACAGCAGAATCTGTGATACAGAAACCTAAAAGACTTGCTGGCAGTAGTTTTGGCACACAAACAATGGCCATCTAATTTGTATTTACCGTTGTGCAAGACCGATTGTTATTTTTCCTTAATTAATGTTGGTTGATGTATTAGATCAGTTGTCATTCCTCCTGATTGTTCATTTTTAGTTTTTATTCTTTCTTGTTTTTCAAATGATTCTACAGAGATATGTGTGTATATATAAATACATATAAACACATTTGAATTTCCATGTATTTATGTATTTTGTTATTTGTTCAGTAGACAGACAATACAGATCTTTAATGAGGAGAATAAAACAGCAACAGGAGCTGCTCAGTGTGGACTAAAACATGTTAAATGTAGATATTGAGTTAAATTTTGATATGATAAAAATATCAAGTCTCAAAATTTCTCAGAGAAGGCCTGCAAAAGACTCATTCCTGCCATCACTGACCTCTGAAAACTGGGAGATTTTCCAAAAGACTGCAATAAGAGTCACCCAACACTCTCTCACACACACACACAATGTATACACCACATGCACACCAGACTCTGTAGTAGTCTTCTGAGTTTTTTTTTTGTGGTGCAGCTTCGTCTTTTATGAATGAACCATCTTATTTTATTTTTGCATCATATTGTAACAGACAATTTCTGTCCTGAATATCTTGTCGACAGGTCAGGTTGTGATCTCAGTGCAGTCCTCTGGTTCAGTGTTTATTATAATTTTGCCATGTACAAAATGAAGAGGCAAAGGTCTGATCAGATATGCAAAGTAACTGTTTTCATTTTTTTTTCCAGAGTGATAGCTTGACAAATCTAACAGGCAACGTAATGATGGTGAAGGAGCACAGCAGGCAGCGGGGCTTTTCTCCTCCCCTGCCGGTCCAGTGTAGACTAATGATTGGTTTCTGGTCAGAGATAATACAAGATTAATCAAGCATAGTTCATACACACTGAAGTGCTTTTCTCCAACTGACGGAGATACCTACAGATTTTGTAGGGACAAAAGTTGAACAAATTACAGCTTTTCAGGGCTTGAATATCAATATATCAAAATTGAACTTTCGCTATTACCTTGATTAATCGTGCAGTCCTAAGAGCAATACATAACATTAGCATGATACATTCTCTGGATTATTCAAACTCAAGCTGCATGCGCCGGGATGCCATTGAGGTAAAAAGGTTTCGGTTCATGAGGCAAGTTTTGTTCATCGTCGGATTTGTGAGAAAACATGAAAACTGAACACGAGTGCAGGAAACTGACAATGAAGCAGGCTACTAATGTCTTCAATTTGAGGGCATTTCTAAGAGATTTACGGTGCTTGCACGTGCCCTGAAAAGTACGTCACAATCCGCACCTCTTAAACAACATCCGATGCCAAATGACTTCATTTTAAAGTGAATCTGTCCAAATATGTTGGCATAGATGGTTGAAAATCACCTCAAAGTGAAGGCAGTAATGCACTTTTGCTTCGTAGTGACTATCATTTGACATCTAAAGTTGAAAGACATTAAAAATCCAAAACAAGCACTGCATCACCGTTCACATATTTGTGGGGCTTCATCATAGATTGTATCTTTATATTGACTTGGCATCCAACGTCACCTGACTTAGGTGAATGTACCAAGTCTTGTGCTGTACATACTGGATAGAAATCTGTTTAGTACAACTGAGGGCTGAATAGGCTGTATTTCATAGGCCACCTGGACTCTCTCCTATCTAATTAGAGGTACCAGCTGATATAATCCCTCTTCAACATCGGGAACATAGGTGCATTTTAACAAAAACATTATAAACATGTAAAAATACATCTTTAAATTCATTTTGTTTCTATTTACAAAAAACACTTGTCAGATGGCTGCCACATTTCCATGTGGAATACACTGAGTATTTAAGGAACCTCACAAAAATGAGATTCAGGATTCTTTGTACACCTCTGCGACAGAAAACATTCAAGGTCTCCTTGATCACTTGTACCAGGAGCAAATGTTTCCCAAAGCTTTTTTTTTTTTTGTCTTCCGTGTGATGATTCCCAAAAAATGACTATCATTCCAAGGAGAACACTGGAAGGTAATGGAAATCCTTCTGTGTGCGGCTCTTTGCCAAATCAAGTGAAACACAATGAAATCAGGTCCATGGTGCTGGTTAGGGCTACGGTGAGCGTGAATAGAGTTTTCTGGTGTTCACAAAGTCTTTTCACCAAGTGGGATGAGCGAAGGAGATGTTGTACTGCTTTGCCCAGCGAGCAAACACCTGCTTCTCCGTGATAAAACGATGGTGGTTGCCTCTCCGGCCTTTCTCATTCTGTAGGTATGTGACACATTCATCAGGCCCCCTGGGCTTGTAGTAGTGATAGGGCATCTTCTTGGACCCCAATTTTCTCCTGGAAAAATAACATTTTTAAATCGGTATTTAGACAAATAATCGAAAACAAATATAGAGAGAGCAGTTAGTATTTCAGAGGCTTTGTGTTCAATGAGGGAGAAACTGCAAACAGAGCTAGTTAGGGTTTGCTCAATTTGTTTTACAGATGATTTTAGAGTCGTGTTAAAATGAATGAATGATGCATTAAATCTTGTGCTGCACAAAATCTGAGACATAAGTATCGCAGCTTCTTATCGAAACATGATGATTATTTTCACAAGAAGTAAGGTTGGACTTGTTTCTCTGTAAATAATCACGTGGCGTGATATGTTTGTGATACTCACCCACAGTGACTGGGCGGCACCATCCCGTACACCTTGATATTATCACATATCTCAATGGCAATGACCATGGTGAACCAGCCTGTGCTCAGCCAGGACTGAGATTTTTGCCTGATGTGAAACAAACAAAAGAGAAACACAAGTTTGCTTAAATGAAAAGAAACCGCTTTACATTTACTCAAAACGGGACAAAATGTTTGAAAATATGAAGCTCACTCTTTCCTCCTTAAATACCCACCTATCTCTGCCCGTCTCCTTCTGGAACAGACCATCAAATTTGCGCATCTTGTTGGGTGTGATAGTGAAACAAGACAGGTTACTGTAGGTCATGCTGACTCTCTGGATCAATCTGTACAGAGTTCCTTTGGCATCTTTCCCGATCTTGGTTGGGGGTCCCCAGAAGATGATCACGGGGGTGCTGTCTGTGCGGTTCAGGAACTCGTTGGGCCTCCGGACCACCCTGAACACGCTGGAGTGGGCGACCACCCTCACGGAGGTCCGGTTCCCCACATCAGCCTCGTACCCCAAGGTGGGGGCGTCGTTCATGCGAATCACACACTCCGCGTGGTCGATCTCGTCCCCTGCCCGGGTGCCCAGGACGTGGCTGGAGCTCGTCACCAGCGCACACTCATGGCAATGCAAGGTCATAGTCTGGAGAGGAAAAACAGTATTGAACTTTAAGTGCATGTTTACATGTACAACAATTACCCATCCACATAACAAAATACCCAGAATGAAAAGCAAAAAAAAATCCATTGTTTGTCTGAGAGCAGTCTGTCATTTCAGGCTTTATCACAAAGTGGGGCTGAATCCATCCACCCTAACAGAGGATTGACATCAGCTGCCGAAAGGAAATACTAGTGTTTCTGACCGTAGGAAGTGACGAATCTCAAGTTTAGTTCAAAATACAACGCTGAGCACAGAGCAACGCTCAGTCAGGAGAAATCTGGACTCAGCATTATTAGATCTTTTTGCCTTTCTCATTATTTTGGTAACCTTTGGTATAAGGTATACTGGCCAATCTGGTACACTATTAGCATTTTTACTGACGTCACATGACATGATTTCCGAGTACTGAGCAGCTTTTTAACTGTTACTTCCTGCCGCAATTTGGAGACAGCAACGTGCCAGGATGCATCGTGCAGCTTTATTATGCTTGACTTCTACCACATTCCTGATACTTCCTCCACAAAAGTGATATGTTCATGATATATGTTTATATGTTCATGATATGAAATGTTCACTGGTCTCGAATCCGTCCCTTGACAGCACATTAGAACACTGGGGATGAAGCAATTGCAGGGACTTTTGATACTGAAAGATGTGGTTTCACTAAGGATGACCTCACTCTAACTTATGTGGGTGTCTATTCTCATGTATGGATTTTTTTTTTCCAAGGGGAAGTTCCAGTTTCTAAGGTTCACCTGTGATGCTTGACTTTTGTGTCTGCGTGCGTGCCCTATATAGTACCTTGTTTCCACGGACTGGCACATAACCCTCTTTCCCAGCCCATTTCTTCAGGTCTGTGGCCTTGAGAGCGCGATGGTTAGTGGCCACACGGAATGGCGCATAGATGACTTCGTTGCCACTGTTGGAGCTGTACAGGATGAAGAGTGTTGTCAGGAGGAAGATGGCCACGAAGATCACCACCCTCTGGCTCTGCTGGCCCTGCTGTGTAAGAATAACAATAGCAATGATAAAGGCAGTGTTACAGATCATTTAACCCCAGACATGGCTGGCGTCCGTTGGTGATCAGGACTTGGCGGTCTGTGCCGTTCGCCACACCCTCCCGCTGCTGCTGAGACTTGTCTTACCTTATCAATGAGCCTGAGCCCCATGCTTTCTGATCAAGCTGTGCAGCAGCGCATTTGTTGTGATTGTCAGTCATCATACCTGGGAAGACACAAATCGTGACTCAAAAGGACACAAGGTTATGCCTGATACTGAGATGTATCCTTCTGTTGGCTTTAAATAGCACCTAACAATAGCACACATAGGCTAGGACATTTAGTTACAGCAGTAGCCTATCCACTGCATAAAGGTTTATTTACCTTTCAAGTATTTAAAACCACTGGATTATAAAACGAGCGAATCGTGTCGTGTCCAGTATCTCAGCATCTCAGCCCAATCGTTCAGATTATTTTGACAGAAACAACACCGCGTCTTCTTGCGCAATCCTACCGCTATATTTGCCTTTACCGTTAACCTTTAACGTCAGTGCCAATTCACAAAGGACATTTTACCCAGTATGATTAAGATGACGGCTAACATTACATGTGAGCGTGTTAAAGCTACTTATTAAAAGACTAAATCCGGCTTACCCTTTCATGTTTTGATCTGCGCCTGGTTTTTGCGGTCTCGGCGTCTGATCTGTCTCGTCCCCCATCTTCCTGCACCACTTGCTGACGTCATCAACATGTCCCTCACTGCAGTACAGTAATGGTATGTTGTGGGCTGTCCCGTCTTACCCTTTGTTAAGACTGAAATAAACGCAAAGAGGAATATTCCTAGGACAAGGATTGATATCTTTATGAGATTATTGAATTCATGAATCAAATTAATCAATTTGATAAAATATTACAAAAGGGGTATGCAAATTACACAAATACTTTTTTAGTAACAGCATGAAAAATCAGGTTGGCCAAAGTTGCAATTGAAATGGCCAAAGAAAAAACTAGGATAGCATTTCATAAAGAGCCATACAAATTTGTTAAAGTCTGGAAGGAAGGCTCACCTTGAACTTGAACTTGCCTGTCCCTAACAATGTTTATTTGTCACTGCTAGGAGGATACAGTAGGTTAGCGCTTTAAAAAATCACTCACTAAGTTAGTAAGTCAGTGAGTGACATTTTTACCAGTTTGTTTTCATAGTCCATGGTTTCAAGGCCTAAACCCCTAACGGAGGTCTGGCAATTATGGCACAAAGGATAGTAACCTCATACCCTGTGTATTGATCAGTAAGTACATAAGTGGGATTTCTTATGTAAAGCAAAATTTATTTATAATACTTTTCAGGTAATGATTCACACAAGTCATTGGCTATTTGAAATACACTACAAAATATTTTGCAAGTCAGTAGTTCATTAAGTAGTGCAAACATTGTTAACATCTTTGGAATTAGTCACAAAATAAGCATTATGCAACTCAAAAGGCAGTGCTACGAATTTCGTTGTAAATAGGCAGCAATAAACATATATGCCATAGGGCAAAGAATTTATGAAACAGATGTCTGATAGTAAAGTAAGCAAACAATGATTACTTAAACATGTATCAGTGATATCAGACACATTCTTAAGTTTATCTAAAAATGATTGCAGCATAGGGCATATTGCAGTTTCAGGTTATTAGTCAAAACAGCAGTCATGGATGAGCAAATCTGTGTACCAGGGAGGTCTTCAAGATAAACGCCTCATTTGTTGTCCTGGGTCAGCTAAATAAAAAGTTGAAACAAAATTAAAACGGGACAAACCACTCCAAGCCTCTATGTCTGACCACAGCTGCCTAGAGATTAGAATGCCAAATATGACAACTGCAAACTTTATCATCACTATTGACAGGGAATGGCACTCAACTCATTAATAAAATATTACTGGAACATGGTTCACATGCATAGCTTTTCCTCAATTTAAAAGCATATAACTTCTTCAAGCCTTTGCAGGATGTAGCCAGTTGCAGTAATGTTAAGTAATTTGCTTAAAGCTTCAATATTTCAATTTTTACATTCAAATAATACATAAACAATGTACATTATAAGCCTGGGTCTGTCTGTGACTCTGTGTGCACATATCTAAATGCCCTGGTTTGTCAGGCAGTTAAATAATTTAGGGAGATCTCAGGGTGTATACAGTGTGTCGAATGGGTGCAGCCAGCAGAGAGCTGGTTGTGACTATCAAGGTGAGGCTAGTTGCCACAACAAAGGGACATCATAACAACAACAATGGAGAAAAGCAGTAAGAAATGAAACAACAGTGAAGCTACATGTGCAAGAAACAAGACTCATCCACAAAAAAAAAAAAATACAATGTTGGCATTGCTTTTTTGCTATTACAGATTAATTGTGTTCAGTTCTAACAATACTGTCTCCAAACACAAAAGTTGCATATTGTAGCTTTTACATTCAAATTACCCAATAAGATTGCAGCATAAAACAAAACAACGTACAAAATAAGACTGAATTAAAATGAAGGCACAGTCGTAAAAAAATAAAGTTGTTACTTTGGTACAATCTGATTTTAGTAGTGTCTAGGTTAATATACTTTATCAATACATATACTGATAGAATATTACACAACGGAAATATTCATTAATACTGATAGTGGCAAATTACCAGCAGTCCCTCATGAAATGTTGGTAAATTTGGATTCTGACGTTCATGGGTAACTTTGTCCACTCAACCAGCCAGTGTGGCCAGTATCCAACCAGGCTCTTTTCTAACTGAAAAAGCAGTTTGGCGGGTTAAAGTGCCGAGTGAATTTTGGAGTCCACCAGTAACAGTTGCCCGTAGACGACAAGAGTTCTTTGCTCTTGTAATACTGCACGGTAAAAACCAGCGAGAGGATCTGTAGCCAGCAAAAGCGAATGTCACTGCCAAAAGGGATCGGGGAACACCCTCTGGATTTGAGCATGTCCTTTCCTACCGGCTCCAAGACGGGTGTTTAAACTCCATCCTGTGGCGCGTTGCCCATCTGGCATAGATGGCCTTCTCGGTGATGAAGCGATGGCCGCCACGTCGTGTGTTTTCGTGGACCCTGTACATTCTGCATTCGTCAATGCGGTTCTGCTCATAGTAATGGTATGGAACAACACTGTGATTGGCTCGACTGCCAGGAGGAAAGGAGTGCCAAATGAAGAAGAGGAAGAAGGGGGAAAAAAAACAGTTACTTAAGAGAGCAAATTGTGGAAAAATTGCATCAGAAAATCACTGGGTCAGGTCACAGTCTTGAATATCTCACCTGCAGTAGTTATCATCAATCATCCCGTAAACATGGATGCTGTCACACATGTCCATGGCCAGAATCATGGTGAAAAAACCAGTGCTGAGGAACGCCCCCGTCTTCATTCTGAGAGAGAGACAACAAACATCCAGGCTTGAAAAAGGTATTTCAAAATACAGCCTTAAACCATTCATGAGTTGTGCACTATATCAGTACCATCAGCTTTTAATATTGTAAACCTACCTGTTTTTTCCAGTTTCATTCTGAAATACACTATCACAGTACTGGATCTTCTCTCTGGACACAGCATAGATTTTGGCATCTGGATACTTGGATGCTATTTTCAGGAGAACATTGAAGATGCGTCCTTTCCCATCTTGTCTCATGTTCCTTTCGGGGCCCCAGAACACATATGTGGTGTCTGCCGCATGCTGAAAATAATACTGCTCGTTCTTCAGCAGCAGGGGAACACTGGTGTGAGATACAACACGAACACTGGTGCGACTCCCTACGTCTTTCTCATATCCCTGTGTGGGTGCATTGTTCATACGGATCACACATCCAATCTTGTCAATCTCCTCTCCAGTGCGAGCTCCAAGCATCTGGCCTGAGCTGGACACCAAGGCACACTGGCTGCAGTGCATGTCCAGGGACTGTTGAGAAAAATGAGAAACCAAGGGTGTTGCAGAGTTGTAGTTTACACACAAAAAATCTTATTTTTAAGTTAGTTCAGATAACATAATATACAGTTTGTCAGACTGGGAAACCAGACCTCTTAAACATTGTCATTCGTTCATTCATAGAGTGTTGCTGCATCGGCACAGCAAGGCCAGACATGCTCAATTTTTATGATATATTAAAATAATAAAACAGGATGGGGCCCGGGATTGATAAACTAGTTAGAATTATGTTTCGCTTATATTTAACATTGAGTTTACAACTAACTTGAATTGCTGCCCATTTTAAGCCCATTTAAATCTCAACTGCTTAAGGCCTGCAGGGGCATGTGGGCATGAGCTTGCAGAGTGTAAAACCCTCACCTGATTGACCCTGGCAGCAGTGATCCTGATGTAGCCTCTGAGGCCAGAGCTGTGCACAGTGGAGGATCCATCTGATCTGATCACATGTGCACACCAAAACAACAGGCAAAGGCTTAGGCTAAGAAGACAAACCCAGCGGATCTTCTGACGGCAGAGATGTGACAGGAAAATCACAGTCAGTGCATATCCCAACACATGCTAAAAATTATACACACTATTCATAAGAAATAATAAATGCTAATCACGCAAGAATTGATTCATTCTCACCAGATTTTTCATATCACAGACTTTGGGGGAGTCCTTGTCCAAAGCCCGATGACACCCATCACGCTAGATTATTCCAGTCGTTATGATTGAGATAAAAATAGCGAGACAGTCGTCGGATGGCTAACGTTACCAAAATGTTCCATGTTCTAGATGCTCAGTAACTGTTGTCAGTAAATTCTGGGGAGCTTTTCCAATTTAACTCTCTCCGTTTGCATAGTTGCTACTTCTCACCCCAATCAGGGAACAGATTAAGTATCGTCGCCTAATCTACAAGTCAGTATGTTCCTCCTTGATTTGAAAAAACGGTTTTATCTAGAGCTCACGGCATTTGTTTACCTCCATCGATCGCATCCGCTTCCTGCACTAACGGAAAACGAGAGTACGTTTTCCGATGCTGCCTTTAAGTGCTCCTCGTAAACTCGGGCCTCCACTGTTCCACTGGCGAAAAACTTGTTGCGCATTTAAGCATGCCAACGTTTGTTGGAAAATGTCGACAACATGGTCCTCGTAACAAAATTAGTTAGTTTCGCTGTTCTGGTATGTTTTAAATCAGGTATCTCAGACTTACTGTCAGCATCAGGAACATCATCATGTTTTGACTAATGTATCAGTCAAAAGTTATGTGGCTTACCAAAACGCTCTTGCTATAATATTCTCTGCTACCGTAAACGCAGCATCTCTGTAATATGGTGATTCATAAAAAATCGCTTTACGAGCCCTAATTAGGCTAATCACAATATTTCTGATAACACCCGAACACTGTGACCCGTGGTGAACATCCTTGCAAAGCATTTTGCTTTCAGTATTGGCGAGTTGTAAAATAATAATAGCAATAATAACAATACATAAACAATTAAAAATGAGGAATTGATAAAAAAAAATGCCCTTACTAAATGTTTTTGCTTTTTTCCAATTGTTTGAAATTTTACCTCGTCCAAAAATACAATGGTGACGTCGTTTTCATTTTTAGGATGATACTACAGACCGCCAGTTAAAAAATTCAGAATTTTTTTTCATTGTTGGAGTGATGGTGGTGCACAAATATATGAAGATGAAGTTGCAAAGAGTATGTCGACCAAATCAAACACCAGAGATCACCGAAATATAAATCCACCCCCCAAAAACGCCACTGCCAATAAAAATCTGATTTAACCTTTAACTGTTTCCAATATCGCTTTAATTTCCTGATTTTTGCCCGTGCTGCTCTATGAGCTCGACCTGATTGGATTTTTATGCGCACTAGCCACTCCCATCTTATATCTGATTGGTCAAAAATCGATCGGCCCTCACGCACTCCATTTTTAATTGGTTAATAGTCCCTTCAATATGCCTACGATTGCAAAGTACTGCCCCTTAGCAAAGTGTGAAATGCGGCTTTCAATGTGATAGAGGAATGCCCTTCCCCGACACTTTTGGAAGCCCAAGGTATGTAAGACATTATATTTTTCATTGTACCACTGATAAGCTCTTTACGGAGCTGCTAACACGTCCGCAGTGTACACTGTCAATTCAAACCTACGCCGCCAGTGTTAACGATCAAGGAGGCGTTGAGCCCAGACTGATGTGATGTTGATAGATCAGGCTCAGCTAGCTGGTGTGCTAGCTTACTGACAACCCTGTGAAGACCCCTCTGCATGCTGCTGCTTTTGGCTGGTCAGCGTGATAGAATATAGCGAAATCTTCACAGATATCATTCCGGTTTACTGCATTTAACAGAGAGCCGAGATAGTGGCAGCAGGGTTGATTCCTGGCCTCAGCTGTGAGGGCAGACAAGCTAATGTTAACTAGCTAACTTGCTATTCACCCTGCTGTCAATTCACTTATCAACTAACAGCTGCTGGATTCGCCATTGTAAGTAATTCTACTGTCTGAATGCTATAGCCGATTTTTCATTTCGCAAATTGCCCGTTTATTTGTTAATAAGTTTTGGTCAGGGTTGCTTAAAGGTAGCCAGCCAGTCCTGAATGTTGAAGCAGCACCTGCTGTGTGTCATGTCGGTGTGGGGCAGGTTGGCTCTCTAGCTGCAGACCAGACTGAGTGCCTAGGTGAGTCGCTGGCACAGAGTCAAGTTACTGTGCCTGGTAGTTCAAGTAAGGTTGATTTCCCAACATAAACCATGAACTGTTGGCAATTCCTTGTCCTGGAGCCAACAGCATCATTACAGTTACTTAGTACAACAAGCAGATCAACTGTTGTGCACCCAAAACCGAAATTATGATCACTGATGCAGTGTGCCTTTCATTTCAGGGACTGTGCAACAAGATGCAAAAGTAAATGAAGGACAGCTGCACAGCTAGTTTGGTTTACATCTAGATGAGTTCCTAAACTCAGTCCTGAACTCCGGAACAAAATTGCAGCCGGACGCCAGGCTAGTGTGGATTACAAGTTCAGAAGTGGATGAAAGCAGCCAGTTCAGCATAAGGCCTTGTGCTGGCACGTCCCAGAACGGAAAGGAAGCCCTCTTAAAAGTGAATGTGAAGGGGCCTTGGAGCGCTGCAGCCTGCGGGCATTCTCCTCCCTGAGATGTCAGTGAAACGAGCAGACGGGATGTCCATCGCCCAGGCTTTGGCCATGACTGTAGCTGAGATACCAGTGTTCCTTTATTCCACATTTGGGCAGGTAAACAAGTTTAATAATACACATGCATAATTATATTTTTTGCCAGTTTGCCTGAGCACATGCTTCGTTCACTGTTAAAAATTAAGCAATGAGTTGTAAAGGCTAGAAACTTAAAGTCTTTGCCAGATGACTTTTTTTTTTTTCTTTAAATGCTTGGCTTGTTTTTGTTGGTCATACACTCACTGGCTCTCCTTCTTTCAGTCCATATTTTCTCAACTAAAGCTAACTCCAAGCCTGAAGAAGGTGCTGTTTGCCACAGCGCTGGGTAGCGTAGCGCTCGCTCTCACCGCCCATCAGCTGAAGAGGAGGGGGAGGAAAAGGCAGCAGGCAGTACAAGGAAAAGATGGCCAGAAAACCGTGGGAATACCTGAGGTGCTGATGAAGGCGGGTAAACCATCATCATTAAAGAGAGGTGAGCACCCATTAATGCATTAAAAGCATTCAAATGGATGAAAGGTTTATCTTACTGAAACACTTGTATGTCTCAAAATATAATGCTCTCTTTCTGGAGCAGGTCAGTTTCCTGGCCGACAGATGATGAGTCCGAGCACGCGGAGCAATGACACCATGAGTGGCATTTCTTCTCTGGCACCCAGTAAACACTCAAGTTCCTCGCATAGCCTGACATCTGTGAGTCCTACACTTACATGTTTTGTCACTTTGTCCTTTCTTTTCCCTTATTTCTTTATGCAAAGTTTTTTGAACATATTATATGTGCAACTGAATTGTGTATGTTTATGTTGTAGATGCGAGTCCCGCTGTCCCCAAACCAGTCAGCTAATCCATCCACTCCCTGGGAAGCGGAGCCTGTAGTGGAAGAGGCAGGTGCAATAGAAGATGCAAACGCAGAGAATCTCTATATAATTGGTAGGTATTTTTCAAGGCTCCCACTTTTATACAGATGTCATGAATAAAAATACAGAGCAGTAATTTTCAATCTGAGTTGTGGAGAAATGTCCCTAGTTTCTATAAGACTTTAGATATGGGGAGCAGTGGTGGTGTCAAGTGAATTAGAAAGGCTCCTTATCAAAATTAGACTTGATGTGTCCATTCAAGATGGGATAAAATTCAGTTTTCTTTTTCCCCCCTTTATTGTTTATTTGTTTGTTTGTTTGTTCATTTTTGTGCATCCTTATTGACCAAAACCAAACTTTAGGAAAAAATCAACAAAACATGTAGTTTCAGTGAAATGAATAACATAGAATCACTGGCATGATGTGATTTTATTGTGGTTGTACCTTTTTAATTAAGATTGTCCTGATTGATTGATTTGACATCAGTAAGAGACATCTTAATGTTCGATTAATTGATATCTTACGAAATTGATGGATTTGTACCCTCTCCACTCGTACACTTCTTCCATCATCACTGTTTTCCCTTACCTTTTCTTGAAAGGGATGGAGCTGTTTGAGGAGGCTCTGCAGAAGTGGGAACAGGCCCTGAATATTCGCCACCGCACCCATTCAACTTCCTCCAATAACAGCCTTGCTCTGCAGGGGGCAACATGTGCAGACATTCCTACGGTACGCATCACACACTCCCTAGCAATGAAAGTCCTGTGTGGGGCTGGATTGGTTTCCAATCTGATTACAGTGCTGTAATTTATGTGGCACTGGACATTGCGTCAGCCTCACTCACTGATGCGTACTCCCCTTTTATTTATTTATTTGTATATTTTTCATGTCATTTAAGTCTAAACGGCCGTTGCTTAAGTCAGCCCTCATTTTTGCATACCTTTAAACATTCAAGGCATGAGAGGATTAAGAATGGGATTTTACTGGTACAAGTGGATCTGAGCAGCCAGGTCACATGTTGTCAACACCCAGCCACCATTCATTTCAGTATTAGGTCTGTTGTGCTTATTACATAGTGCCGTGTTGTTTGGTGCGTCTGAAGCCCTCTGTAGGCAGCACAGACTCTTCTACTGCAGCACTGCAGACAATCCCTCTGTAAGAGCTGCCCGTGCTACTCACTACTCATACCAATAAGAAACCCGGTACAAAAAAATGTGCAAACTAAACAATTGAATTAAATCAGAATTCCATCCTATAATTTTATGACATCTGATTATTTTGTCTATTGTTTACAGTGTGATGGTGAAATTCAACTCCTTGTTTATAGATCCATTATTTTGAAATATTTGGAAAACCAGAATGCCTCACACTACACTGCATCCTGAATTCTTATTTGGAATATAAATATGAAGACACATTAAAAAGAATTGCTAATAAACTTGGGTCTCCCCAGGACATCAAGATAACTACGCTCTGTCAGACAAAGCATGTGTCCCTCTGCTGTCTGTTTGTCAGTTTCATCAACCATAGGCATGGCTGGGCACTTTTGACATAAGAGCTTCCAGGTGCTTGTCCAGGTTTCAGGGGAAAGCGGCTGCTGTTCCCACAGTATTCATCACACCCCGTCCTTCACTGTGTCATCTTCTCAATTTTGTCTTCTTCTGTCAGTCACAATGTAGAACCCCACAGCACCAAGCCTGCTGAATCTGCCTCACAGCACCCCCATTTTCACTGTAGCTCCAGCGTCAGCCAAAACCAGGAAGTGCCGACTTCACTAAAATAATGCTGTTTACGTGCAGCTAGTCCATTCAGAACAATTCCCCTCACCTACAGAGTGTATGAAGCAGCAGTTTTGGGGTCAAATGTTGTTTTGGGATGAACTTTCACTTTAAAGACAGTTGTACTAATTGATTTTTTTTTTTTTCCTTTGGTAGGTTGAAGCCCGTAACAAAATGTTTGCTGAGAAGTTGGAGACCCTACTGCACCGGGCGTACCACCTGCAGGAGGACTTTGGCAGCACTATCCCACCTGATAGCCTCCTGGCAGACTTTGGTAAGAGAGCAGGCATTCTCAGAGGACGCCGAACCAAAATGCTGCAGGTGGTGAACTTAAACCAGACAGAAGAGTTCACCATCTGGGAAATGAACTCAGACCATGTTGTTATGGCTGTCTGGCTGGCACCAGTGTATAATTGTTAGTTACTATGTTGACAAAATAAACCTTTTTCACTGCAGGCATTTGGACATGAAATAGTGGGTAAACACAGGTGTTACTAATCAACTTAATTAAGGCTCTGTTCTATTTAGGTACAGAACCTTAATTAATATCATTACTAACACCTGTGTTTATCCACTCTTTCATGTCAAAATGGCTGCTGTGAAAAAGGCACTCAATTCTTTTTGATAGCAGAAGCCATGGACTGGCTGATGTTAGTGGAAAAACCGATGTGCTGTCAGCCATGTGAACACCACAAGCTTTGAAATAATTGTAAATTTGCTACAAATCAGGCAAAGAAACATTTTTGACAGTTTTTTATAAGTACAAAGTCCCAAAGACGGCTACAGGATTTAGTAGCCATAATCAGTTTTAAAATTTCTTAATTGCTGTAAAACAAGAGATTGTCTGGTCTGAAGAGGTCACAGATTGTAATATCATTATTGCAGCACAGGCAGACTGATATCTGATGTTAATTTCCATTGAAAATTCTCATACAATCATTACAGGTGAATTACAAATTGTTAAAGGAAGTGGCATGATGTCATTTGAGATTATCTGCAGTCAGCATGGTTGTCCCAGGCCAGTCTGCTGTTAAACTTGAATGCTGCTTGTCCTGCAGGGAGTGTGCCGATAGTCGGGAGTGCTTACTGAGACAATTCAGTACCATAACACCACTATCTCATTCCTCTGGCTACCAGGCAAGGTGCCAACCTGAACAGGTCCAGGTTCCTTTCAGACCAACCTTAAATGGTCATTTGACTAATACAATTAAGATGGTCACATGGTGTGTTTAATAGGGTGTTAATGAAATGAGGCTTGGTATGGTGCACAAGTCTTACACAACCAAAAGTGACAAAGGTACCAGCCTCACTGTGTGTGAGACACCAGCCATCAGCTGCACTGTCTGTGGCAACAGTCACCTGTTATGTATAAAATTTGGATGTTATCAAAAGTGCACTTGGAAGAGAACTTATTGTTAATCCAGTCCCTATGATTACAGTGCTGGCATGTCTTTTGTATCTCTGTTCTCAGTGGTCATTATGAGTACTTTGCAAGAAACCATTCATGTTTTAATTCTCTTATTTTTGTGTTCCTCTGGCAGAGAGTGAAGGAACCCTTATCTTGCCTCACGTGGAGAGCTCGCACAGACTGCAAGATGATGATGCGACGACCATTACCTCTGACGATTCCTTCTTCTCAGCTGCAGAGGTTTGTTTCTTTATCCTATTCTCTCTGAGAGGCTCACAGAGTCATGGCAGTCACTGATCCTTCAGTATCTCCCAGTTTTTATTACACATGCCACAACTGACCTTTTTTTACTGATGAATATCATGCATGGATATGTGCACTGAGGAATGTGTGTCTTGTTCCTCTGCAGCTGTTTGACGGGATGTCTCTAGAAGAAGTCTACCAGCCACTTAAGCCAGCAGCTTTATATGAAGAGGCCGTGACTCTGGTTCGGGAAGGCAAAGTGGTTTATCGAACCCTAAGGTAACTAAGGATTATAATTTAGTATTTAAGCCTAATATTTAAATGTAGGCACTAATAAAAGAATAAAGTCTCACTGAATTCCATTCTCCTCTCTCTATACCAGGACTGAATTACTTGAATGTTATGGTGACCAAGACTTCCTTGCCAAGCTTCACTGTGTGAGACAAGCATTCCAGGTCTGTTTTGCTTCATATGAATTGCCAATATTACATAGATCATCCTCACTGTTAAATTGTGATTTATTATTATTATTATTATTGCTATTATCAGCCAGAGAACCTTTGTTTTCCCACTGGCTCAAACCAAATCCCCCTCCTGAAAATTCCTCACCGAGTATTCTCCTGATTGTCAGCCAGATGGCTGATTAACTCGCTCCTTTCTTGCCAGCTACATTTTAAAAGCTTTTATTTATTTATTTATTTATTTATTTATTTATTTAATATGGTTAATTCCCACAAATCTAAATCTAAGCTAATTAAATTTGGGAGGCTATGTAAATAATATGAGTTGATGTATGTTTCTGTTTTCTTTGTTTGTATATCCAGAACAGGATAGCAGATAATTCACAAGTGAATTCAATATCACAGTAAAAACCAGGTTTTCATCGCTTTTAAGCACAGTGCTACTTCAGTTAACACAGTCCTGTTTACACAGCTCACCTGGATAAATGTATCATTGCAGAACCAAAATAGAAATAATTTAGGCCTGATATGTTCTTCCTCCCTCTCCTATATGGAGAAAACTCAATTTGTTAAAAAAAAAACAAAAAAAACAAAACAAAAGAAAGCACTTAAAGGTTACCTTTCCTATTGTCAAAGGTACATATCTGGTCGGAGGTGGGTTACAGACTATCTCTGAAACATAAAGGTCCACTCCTCAATTAAGTTTGTGGACAATTCCTCCACTAAAATATTGAAGCAAAATGAAGGTGTAGCCCAACACCCCAGGATTATGCCCCTAAACTTTGGTTGTTTCCCTCCTAAACTAAACAGTGTGGTAACTTGAACTGATAAATATTGCCAGGCATTAAAAAAAGGTACTGTAAGTATTTAACTACTTCATTACAGCTATAATTATTGGGTAACTTATTAACTTGTGAATGAACTTATGACTTATTTATTAGCTGATAAAAACCTAATCTTCAGTTGCTTAGTGCTTAGGGGGACTCTAAAAACAAAGGTTTCCACCATAATGTTACTGCTGTCATGGAGGCATTGGATAGTCACTGTTCATTCAAGTATAGAGTCTCTCCACCCAGTTACATTGTGTACTGGACATGTGGGACTTGGCTTCGATGGCTATGGGACTTTGCTTCTTGGCTACGATGAATTTGCTCACTGGCCTGTGCAAGCTGCATGTGAGGAACAGGCTTTAGCAGAATCGTTAACTGTATTGAATAAATGATTTTGAGCTTTTTCCCTCACTCAAAAAAACAACAGTTTGATGGTAGCTTTATATTTTTTTATCAGGCAGATGCTCATTCAGTTTCACATGTTGTCCTGGGATTCTTTGAAACACACTAGTCTTTGGAGGCTCAGCCACAAATTTCCCGCAGCCTTAAAAGAGTGCTGACAGACAGAAACCCACAGATCACTTTTAAGTGGAAACACTGCCTGAACATGAGACCCATTACACATTTAATATTGTAGTTATTTCCTGCACCAACAGAGCCCACTGCTGCTCCCATACTCTGTTGGCTGATGTCGCTTCCAAGAGGAAAACTGCCTTGAGTAACAGTCACTTAAAATGCCCCTTTACCCAAGATACATCTGTCTGATTGGCTGATGAACTAGTGAATTATAGACACAGTCCAACTGAGAAAATTTAGGTCATACTAGAAAGAGTCAGAGGGAACTGTTCCTGGGGATCAAAGCTTGAAACTAAAAGACTAGACATGATGTGTTGGAACATACGATACAGTAGGTTTTTAAGATCAACAAGAGAGGCACAGTGATGAGCAGAATGAAACTGAGCAGATTTGTCCGAGGCAGGAGAATGTAGCCTTTGACAGTTTTGTAAAGGCACAACATTTGGCCGAAGGGCAGCGGTTCAGGTTTTCTGTTTCTTCTATTCGCTTTAATTTATGAGGACACAGCCATAAGAGGCCTGATTGTGCTGTGCAGCTTTTTCCTCGTCATCGTCAGTATCCAGTCCGTTTTCTCATGCCCTTTCAGGGACAGCATCTCCCGAATCAAAACGCACGTTGTGTTGCTCCCAAAAACTGTGAAGTACCTATCTGGTCATGGTGATCCTGCTAACAAAACACATTTGGATGTCGTTTCTCTTCTGCGGACGTCTCCACCTATCAGTCAGTCTCATATGCGTTCTCAATAGTCATACATGCCTGCCTGAGTTGGTTAAACTCACGTGTGATGCCTCTGCCTTCAGGAAAGGGCAAAAGTTAGGCAGAAGGCTCAAGAAGACTAGAGGCATGTCCTCTTGCCAAAATGAATGAAATGAATAGAGCCCCTTACCTTACTGATCTGACAGAAGTAACACCTGGAGACTGATATGGATGTGTGACATCAGTAGTTCCCGTAACCCGTGGAAACTGTCATTATCTTGGTAGCCTTGAGTGGTGCCTCTCAGTTCTGCAGCATAATGTGTCTTGATGTAATCGAGCTTCATCATCACTTTAATTGGAAGAACAGAAACAGATACTGACATACCCTATTTTCTTTTAAATAAGATTGAAGTACACCTTTGTAATTGAGTGCAGGGGTTTAATTAATGAAATAGTTGTTGTTTGTTGCAGCCATAGCTTAGATAATCAGGTATAATTGAATAAGATTACTTGGGTGTTTTTGCAGTGGATTTTTGTGTCCATTAGCTCTTTAGGACTGTTTTTTTTTAGAGCCACACACCCAGGCAAGCAAGATATAAACAGAGCTATACTGAAGTAATCGGCAATCATCAGTTGCAGTGAGGTAAAATATGGAAAATCGGCTTCAGTCTGAAAATGGGTTCACCTGAAAACAACAGATTACTACATCCAAGTGACGTTAAAAATCTGCTTTAATGGGTTATCACTTGAGGACTCGAGGCAATAAAAACTTTTGACATCCACTTTACATCAACAAGCTGAGGCGGGTCAAGTCCCTGCACATCTGTAACTGGATGATGAGAGAGTTTCATAATTGTTGCCATTTGGGCTCATAGTGATATTTAATGGATCCATTTATACTTATCTACATTGTTTTTGTTTTTGCCCAGACTCTGCTGTTGGATGAAACACACCGCACGTTTTTCATGGAGACCGGGAAGCAAATGATCGCAGGATTAATGGTTAAGGCAAACAAGGTGAGGCATTTCTTACTCGGATCCTCAATTATTCACTTGCTCGTTTGGTCATGTTTTTGTTTATCTATTGGCACAATTCTAGTTAATTGGTTGTTGTGTTTTCTTCCCCTGTACGTCAGAGTCCCAAAGCCTTCCTAGAGAGCTATGAGGATATGCTCCTTTACACGCAGAGAGAGGAGACGTGGCCTGTCACCAAGATGGAGCTGGAGGGCCGGGGGGTGAGAGGCTATTTAATTTTAACACCTTTTATTCTTTTTCAGCATCTGACTTGTCAATAAACATGCATGGAGTTTATAAAGCGTTCACAAAACGTACATGCACAGAAAATCTTTTAACACGGCCAAGCAAGTAAGTTGGTTTTGGGTCAACACATTTCACACAGTTCTTGGTATATTTTTATGTCCCCATGCCAGATAGACACCATGGCAGTGAAGTGTAATTACTATTGAGATCATATCAGAAGTAACCTACTACTGCTTAGTTGAAGAGGGAGGGAGTAGCCGGAAACTGCACATTTCCTTTTATTTATTTATTTATTTATTTATGGCAGGCAGAGCTGTATCTGTGGGTATGAATGTTCTGCTTATTGCTTTATTCATGGCAACAGGGATACTCATTTGTAGCACATCAAAGGCTCATGTAAATAGGTTAACCAAAATATGACCTTAGCTTACATAGGTGTATATAAATTTAGCCATTGTCCAGTATCAACCTCAGTTTTAGGGTCCTGGTAGTCAGTCTTTTATTTATACATCACATTTCTTAACAATTAAATGGATTGAAGTGGGCGTCACAGAATCGTTGTCATGTTTTAATACAAAGTACTGTTGTTATGATCTGTGCAGGTGGTGTCTATGAACTTCTTTGACATAGTGTTGGACTTCATCCTGATGGACGCATTTGAAGACCTAGAGAGCCCTCCCTCCTCTGTGGTCGCTGTGCTGAGGAACCGCTGGCTGTCAGACAGCTTTAAAGAAACGGTTAATACACACATACACACTCCCATACACAAACTCCTTGATCATCATACCAATAAACACATTAGTATTAAAAGTACATGTTGTAATAACTGAGTGTTTGTCTTAGGCTCTGGCCACTGCCTGCTGGTCTGTCCTAAAAGCCAAAAGGCGTCTTCTTATGGTGAGTTTGAGTGAATTTGAAGTCCTTTTTATTGCTTCCTTGTTCAACCAAAAGTACCTTTGTATTTGCCGATGGATTATGACATTTCTTTCTCCAACTGCCGTTCTACCAATCCTAGGTTCCTGATGGTTTCATCTCCCACTTTTATGCCATATCAGAACATGTAAGCCCAGTTTTAGCCTTTGGGTTTTTGGGACCCAGGCAGCACCTAAGTGAAGTGTGCACCATCTTCAAGGTGAGAGCATATGGAGCTTGAACGCTTTTATTTTGTCAGACTTTTGGACACCATTTGACTGTGCTGGTGTAATTATATTACCTCCACCTCCACACAGTGTAGTATAATCACTGTCTTTTTAACTGTTGTGAGGTCTAAATTTGTGTGATTCATTAATTGTAACAGAGTATTAATCCCTGAAACATTCCTTTCTCTTCCCTTTCCTCTTCAGCAACAAATCGTGCAGTACCTTAAGGATATGTTCGACCATGACAAGGTGCGCTTCACCACTGTCCACTGCTTGGCCGAAGACATCCTAAACCTCTCCCACCGCCGTAGTGAGATTCTGCTGGGCTACCTGGGAATCGATAGCCTTCTGGAGCTCAACGGCGCCCTGCCCAGAGACGCAGGGCTCCACTGACGCGGCCCTCCGGTGCCCAACTGAGACCGCGGTCTCTCTTTGAGCTCGGTTGGGCTTGCACAGGCCAGATCGAATGCAGTGTGCTGCTAGGAGGAAAGGACAAGTTGCAGCTAAACATTTACTCTCAAGCTATACTAAGATTGGATTGAATCGTGGTAGACTGAAGACCAGCGTTATCACTTGATTCATCAAGCAGAACTGACAGTAGTTGTTTGCTCAAACAACTATTTTAAGACGATCCATTGTCTCCAGACTTGTCATTGGTTCTTGTATAAATGGCGGCGACAACTGGTTGGACACCTCTCCCCTGTTACTGGAAGGCCTCTGACGTATTGAGACAACCTAGTTGCATATTGTGTATATGTGTGGATTTCTCTCTACCCTGCTGGATGACACGCTGACAGGAGCACTACCGATTTAAAGAATACACTGTGTGCACCACCAAGTCACGTCGGGTGAAGTTTCTGTGCAATATGCAACTCGGTAGAGAAATGTTCTCTTCGACGGTGGTTACTCTGTAACTGCTGTGCTCATTCATCACCTCTGGTCTTGCATTGGAAATAAATGTTTATTATTCCTTGTGTTGGCAGCAGGAAAGGAAATGGTGTGAGAGTCTGTTGATACTGTATTTGTATCATTTATGTTAAAGGGGTGAGGATGTTTGTTTAAACAAAGATAATTTCTTTTTTTTTTTTAACTTAAGATTATTTGGGGGGCATTTCTGCTTTATTGGATAGCGGAGAGAGACAGGAAATACAGGGCAGAGAGAGAGAGGGGATGACGTGGCAAAGGGCGCAGGCTAGAATCAAACCCATGCCACTGCCCTCAGAAGTGGTATGTGTTCTACACACTGAGCGACTGGGGCGTCCAAAACCAAGTTCATTTCTAGCAGTTGTAGCCACTTGAATAGATGTACTGATGGATATTTGCTGAAGGATACAATTTTTTGTCTCCTCACTGGTTGCACCTAAATCCTCTGTATTCCAGTGGTTGTATTCCAACAGGTAAAGTCGGCACTTACTCATAATATTATGTTAAAAACATATGGTATATGAAATAAGTGTTTGGTGGCAACATGGTATTCAAATTGAAGTTGAATTGTCCCAAAACTAAATTCCACCCCCATACCACATTAGTTTTATCAGATTTACTTGCAAAATTAGAGGCAAAAATGGCAAAGTGTCTGCGGGTCAAAGTATTTCCTCTGCTTTGATTTTGTCGAGCAAAAGATGAAAAGGACATTGTTGCCAATTGTAAATTATGCACAGGAAAAAAAAAATCCCTCCACTGCAGACAACACAGTGCCAAGTGCCCTGAAACGCCTGTTCAAACACCATCACAACACCGAGGATAGAACTGTAAAACCTGGAGTTGTCATAGAAAAGTATTGAATTACTGCTCTCAGGGAGTAAGAAGTTAAAAGTACTTTTGAAATGAGTAATGGTTCATGTATTACTGTTTTGACTCACAAGACAACATTCTTTCAAATAGTTTTCCAGTGACTGATTTAACTTGTCTGTTACAGTGGAGGCAGATGAATTTCCCCAAAAGCTTTGGGCCTACATTGTACAAAACATATCAAAAATGTTTTATGACGCCTCCTAATATTAGATATATGACTAGATATATGAGATATAGTACTCACCAAGTATGCTCGCTCTCTGAAGTGCAAATGCAGTTGTAATTTTTTAAGTGCATAGCTCACTGGCTGTTAATCAGTGTAAGAAAAGAAGGTAAACGAGTATTTTCCATTCTGTTTTCACTCGCTGTTCATTTGCCAGAAACAAGTGCACACACACACACACATGGCCTGATATCACCATCCAGCACGTTTGATGACTCTCTGAAAACTCTGTGGTCTCATTGTTGTGGATCGGTCGGTCAGGAACACAAATGGAAATGTGCTGTCACTGTATATGTGTCTTCAGTTTCTTGTCTCTCTTGCTATTTTCCCAGCATACCTTGCAACTGAAGAGCTCTTGAAATGGGACAGTGCCATCCAGTAGTCTTAGTGTGGACATTTTTTTCTTTTTCTTTTCTTTTTCTTTTTTTTTTAACAGTTTATTTATGATTTCACAAAAGTTTGTAATGAAGGGCAGGGCATTGTACAGTCAGGATGTAACCTACATAAGAATTGCACTGAAAACCCCTGAGTTGTCTTCTCCAATATTGTGATATTGTTGGAGCACAGAGACACTGCAGGGGCACTAAGATGCCAAGCTAACAGGAACTCTCATCTGCAGTCCCAAGAAGGATAAATCTATTACTGTATAAACAAATCTGTGTTATGCAGGCTATAGTTTATGTTTGTATAGGAAGCTGTTAAATATTAAATTTACTTAAAGAAATATGAGGAAAGGATAATTTATTAACAGGAATAGAAGTATGCTTGTGCTTATATGCTTATAAAAAAGATTCTAGTCTACAATCATTTTGTGTTACACTGTTCTAAGGGAATCTTGTATTTGTTACTCTCCCATATTTTCAGAAAAGTCAGGTCTTTGTTATTCATACTACGCTTGTATGTTTTTTTGGTCGTCAAAATCTGAGTCCTGTTCCTGTTGCAACATGCCTCTGAATCAAAAGAGACTTTCACAGCCACGCTTGTCTTAGCTCATCCTCAGAAATGTGGTTTTGGCTCGTCCATGCTGAAATAACATTGTACTGAATTCTTTTTGGTGTCTTCACAGTCAATACTGTAGAAATATTACTATTTCTGTCTCTGTGAACCATAAAACTGTAAATGGAGCCTTTTTATCACCATGACAGAAAATTTGCTTTGTTTTTTTGTTTGTTTGTTTTTTTGGTTCACCACAGATCTGCTTTTAATTGTTTTGATTTTTTTTTCTTTTTGCACTTTAGTAGATCAAAAAAAGATAAGAATTTCTCACCATACTTTCTATAATCAAATCAGTTGGTAAGTCACATTTTGCTGATTCGAGTAGTTGTCACATTATAGAATAATAAATTATTGATAATTATATAAATGCTGTACAGTGGAAAAAATAGAACAAGAAAACTAGTCTACATTATGGAAAATGTGCAATGAAATGTATCAGTAGATAGCAGCATACTTGGCCAAATCCTGTTTTTTGTTGTTTTTGTTTGTTTTTTCATCAGTTTATCATTTTAATTTTATTAAGTTGATGTTGTCTCCCTTCTCTACATGTTAACTTTCTCCAAATTTAAAAGAGAGCTTTTGACCGCGTTTTGTCTTATCCCAGATCCGCTGCTTAAGAACTAATCTCATTTTTGAGTCCTGTTACTGTAAAATATCCAGTGTATCTACAATCAGTATGTATCACACACACGATTGAAATCATTGCAAATGCTAATGTTTAGTGTTGTGTTGAAAGACTGGTTTATTTTTAACCATTAGAATGCCCTCAAGATAGACCATCAGATATTTTTTAGCCTCCAAGCCCTTTGCATGTGAACACTGTAGGATCTATAAATTGTATCAATGAATATAGAACTGGTATGTTTCGACTCAGACTTAGTCCTAGGTGTCGTTAGTTTTGAAAATCCCAATTAGAAACATTACAAAGAAAATGGTACTTTTGGCTTTACCTATTTAGTAACTTCCTCAAAATTCAGGCATGGACTCTCCTACCAAGCATACACAGTAGATTAGAGATTCAAAAGGATTTCAGATGGCCAAAAATGGAGATAGAATGACAAAATGTGTATTTTCTATGTCTGAAAGTAACTGTTGTACACAACAAGTGTCCTATTCATGCCTTTGTCTTTTCTATTGTGAAATTACAATGCCAGCACAAACTGTAAGTTGATTTTGATTCTGCATATTACATGTTAATTTTTTCTTATTAAATTGTGTTCATTATGCCTTTTCCCAACAGGTGATGCTTCTTTACATTTCTGTGTTTTACCAGGAATCAATCTAATTGTCCAATTACGCAGATCCACTTTGTTATGATAGTTAAGTGGCATATCTTTGACATGAGAGGAACTATTCAGTCTTTTCAGCTACACTTGCTTGGCTGTTCTTAACTGTAATAGAATGGACTCAAAAGCATTGCCAGATCCTGTTAGGGCCAATCAGGAACAGATATACTACCTTGTTTAGAGCTGTAATCTTATTAACCCTTAAGGACAATCACTCTAATTTTTTTTCTCCTGGAATGCAGCAGGGAGATGCATTATTTCCCCAGCTTGAGAAAAAATTCAGCGGCCCCTCTTAGGCTGATCAGTGTATTTGTGAAAATGTAAGAATGCGGCAGGTAGATGCATCACTCCCCTTCAGGTTTCAGCAAAACACAACAATGTAAACAAGAGCTGTAATTTCGCCCTGCAGCTGATAAGTGTAAAACGCCACAATGGACCAGTGAGACACACCGTTCCCTTACGTTTCATGAAAATCTGATCAATAGCATCCATGTTATTGTGTGTAACAAAGACAATTAAACCAACAATCATCTTACACACAAACACGCATCACACACACACACACACACACAAATGTCCTCAGGATAAAATGGTCGGAGACAGACTAGCTGATTCATTGTCTCTCCCTCAATTTCATCATGGGGGACATAGAGCACACTCATTCATTAAAGCAAGAATAGAAATAGATGAACCAATAAAGGCCTTAAACTATAAGTATTTTACAATGCTTGGCAGGGAACTTAGCAACTGAATGACTCTCCAATGAGTAAATTAAAATATTTTATTCAGTCATGTTTACTTATATCTAAAGTAAGACATTGTTATTCTGACATGACATTTTCATTATGTCATAAGACATTTTCACCCAGTCTGACCAAATAGTCTCACAGTCCCTGCATGACATCTCCAAGCTGATTATGGTATATACTGTAAATCCTCTAACTGTCTTTTAGACCCCACCCCCACAAATAAAGCAGCGTCTTAACAGTGGTCACAGAGCCATGGAGGGTGGCTGCAGCCCTGCAGAGGATCACAAATCTAACAAATGCACTAAGAGGAGGAAAACTTTAGTGACAGATTTGCTAAAACAGAAAAGCCAGCTAAATCAAAAGCAGCACGTCTGCACCCCAAAGTGCCAATGCAAGGTGCAATATCATATATGATTAATGCATGCAAAGGGAAGAATGGAGTGCACACACCACGGCATGGTACTATGAATCAAGCATTAGTCATCTCTTTGCTTAATTAATACTGTAAGTCTCTCTCCAGTGCTGTTTCTGCATCATTCAAAGTAGCTTTTATCCAACAGCCACTACAGAAGTCCAGCCTCCATCCTGAGGATCTGAAAAGCTTCATACAAATGTCCAACTTTCCATTCCACTCAAACACCAGGGAGGTTGTAACCACACAGTTCATTCATTTTCCAACTTCAGATAATATCTGTGACCTATGACCTCCTCCTGTTTGGTCTCAGATCAGTCATCATCAATCAAAGTCACAAATTAAACTAATTTACCAGTCCGCTTTAGCTTAGTTAGTTTCTAACATAATCATTAGAAATTGTTTTGTAACTGTCAATTCTAAAAAAGTAGAAAAGATGACCACCAACAGAGAAGCCCCAGTTGCCACATTAGGGTTAGGGTTGGAATGAATGCAGCCTAACCCTATCAATGCTCATCTTTTTATCTCTTTATCAGAAACATTGTGGGAGCAAGACAATCTCAGGCTTGTAAAGAAAAACTTAAATTACAACTGATAAAGTCGTAATTTTGTTTTTCACTGCTATATTTGCTTTTGTTGGATGCTGTGTTTATTTTTGCGATGTGATTTTGTATTAGGTCTATATAAAATATTTCTAGCCAACTTTTGTATTTTAATATTATATATGATCTGTGATATCACTTCTGTACAAAAAGCATTTTTCATGACACTGACTAACTCTAGCAGTAATATTAAAAACAAGGATGCTAATGATTATGGTCAAGCTAGCTTTTTAATGAAAACTTGGATACTAGATACTGTATCACACTTTGCAATGTTTGTTTAATTTGACAGGCTATTGCAAAATACTTTGGCATTCCAAAAAATGTAGTTCCCTCAACCTTCTCCAGGTGGAGACACTCCATCTTTAGGTTTTACTGAGGTTTTACTCAGGAGAAGAAGGTGACCATGACAGATAATTCAAAAGGTTTCTAACGTCACCTATACTAGACAGCACACCTGATCAGGAAATATGGATGATAGAGAGAAATGGAAATATAACCAGTGACTTCAAACACTATAACAATGATGAGCATCTGACAACTGTAAAAAAAATAATACAGTTATTGTTTGCTTGAATGAGAGCATTTTGCCTCTATGATTTGAGTCCTAGATTTTGTGTTATTGTTCATTCAGTACTTCTTCTCTATGAGCACCACATCTCATTTCCAGGCTCTGGCTACGATTGGATGACAGCTCTGCTGCTGGAGCGTGTTTGAAAAAAAGAGCTCGGCTCACCATTGGTTTAACACTTGTCTTGGGCGTTTCATTGTGATAGCCCGGTTGTGTCCGGGTAAGATGGCGTTGGAAGAGCAGTGCTCGGCACCACCTCGATGGCGGTCAATATCTCTAACACACGTAGAGTTCCCTGAGGGTAAGTAAACCCAACACTTTTCCTTCTAACGACTGTTGCTGCACTAACAACTGTACGTTTCGCGATCTAAAAAATGTGTGTTTTCTCGCTACTGAATGAACACGGCCGTCGGTAATATTGCCAAATAATGAGATGCTGCAGAATCCTAGCACAGCAGGGAATGTAGCCCGGACTGCAAAATTGTGAGACAAAGACGCATGCGCAGTTGGTAAAAAGTCCACAATGATGGCTAGCAAGCTAGCTAGCTAGCTTAACATCGGCATTGACAATTTGTGTCCGGGCTTAGTGGTTTCCCTGTTTGGTATAGAGATACGCAACTAATTTCAAGCTTTCTTGGCATTAAAATGTTTTATAAGTGCATTGAAATAACATATCATGTATAAAATTAGTGTAAAATTATAAGTAACGTAGTAGTTTCTTGGCCTGACACTGATTTGTGTAGCAGAAGCCACAGTGCACCTAGGTGGGTCTGAATTAGATCAAGTGGTGTGGTCTGTCAGGAAACGACCTGCTTTGCTACACCAGCCTGCTGCCTGCACCCAAAGTTAATGATTTTACCATAAATTAATAGTCCAGAATCACAATTTGCACACCAAGTCTTATGAGCGTTACCTACTTCTGCAAAAGGCCATTGGTGGTGATGTGACTTTTTCTTTGGGGTTTGTGATGTACCTTAAAAGCATTGTGTCACTGTGTTTTTAGATGACCTAACGGGAGAAGTGCTGGCTTACATCAGTCTCCTACCCATAGCAATTCTTGTGGGTTTTGTCACGCTCATAGTGTTCAAACGGGAACTGCACACGGTAAGTTATGTGAAGGCTCTGGGACTTGGGTATTCAAATAGAGCATCACTACATTATCAGTCAGCCTAAATCTTGGTCTGTGATTGTCAGATGTTAAGCATGTCGGTTATCTGACAAAGCCTGAAGAATGATATCAAGTGGATCAGGTTTTGTAAACAGTCTCTATGTTGTTTTGGATCGAGATAATAAATAAGTTTTGACCTATTTGTGCAGATTTCATTCTTTGGGGGTCTCATCCTGAATGAAGGGGTGAACTGGCTGCTGAAGCACATTCTTAGAGAACCACGCCCATGTGCAGGTAAATAAAGTGTGTGAGAGAGTAGGGTTAAGATGTTCAATGTATTCAAGAATTGTGTGCTTGTCCTGATTGTGGATTAAGTAAGGGATTCCACATTTATATTAACAACATACAAACCACTAAATATCACTGTATATTGAATCTATATTTCTTACTCTCGTAATGTGAAGCTCTGCTGTCTTTTTGCAGGGGCTCATACGAACCTGAACACAGAGTATGGGATGCCCTCCAGCCATTCCCAGCTTATCTGGTTCTTTGTTGTTTACTTCTTTCTGTTCCTTTATTTAAGGTGAGCTTCATTCTTCTTTCAGTTTGGAGCAGTTTAAGGGTGATGTGTATTCAACAGCCACGGAGGAAGCATAACAACTCCTAACCAAAGTCTGTAGGGCTACATGGCAAAGCTCGAAGACTGAAAGTGATCAAGGATAATCTTTTGTTAATGTGTGCACAGTGGCCTTTTGATTTGAAACAAACTTTATGGATTATGACAAAAAAAACTCTGGAATCAGTGAGCCAGGCCAATGATGAGAACTATGTAGACTCAATCCATGCTTATTCCAGTTTTCTTATCAGAGTGCACCTTTAAGCAAACTGGTGCTCCTCGAGGCGCATCAGAGACACACTCATTGTCATGACACGTGGCTTATCCTAGTGCTTGTATTTGTTTATGCAAAAGAACTCTGAAATTACACAACTCTCATTCTATTTATTATGAAGCATATTTGCTCTAGGTTGTGACTTTTTGTGTATCTTTTATTTAACTAAACTCACTGCACACCTTGACAACATGCCCAGAGTTTTTATTACATTGCATTTTGAGATAACCTTTCCTCTATTGTCAAGGCGTTTTCACTCCAGCACCACATGATGTAGATGCCTACATGGCATGAGCTCACTTTGCCCTCTCTGTTTAGAATGCATCAGACGAACAATGCTCGATGTGTGGACCTGCTGTGGAGACACATACTGTCCATCATCCTGTTGGGCATGGCCTTATCAGTCTCATACAGCAGGTAAGGAAGTGATTCCCCCTCATATCCTACAGTAAGAAAAAATACAAAAGTCTTTAAAATCTCAGATGAACTGTTCAAATTCCAGTAGTGTTCTGTGCTCTCTCCAGTATTTCAGACATTACAAATAGCCTTAACTCGTGTTTCCTTTCCAAAGCTGAGTGAAAGTAAGTCTTATTACTCAAAGGGTGAAAATGCTGGCATACAGAGTATGACATCTGGGTTTTAGAAAGACAGGCAGTACAGTAGAGTACAGGCATCGTTAGGCTGTACTCAACTCGTTCGACAGGAGAGCGTAAGAGCCTGCCCACATGCAGGGAGCTCACTACTCACAATGTTACTTTGTGAACATTAAAAATTTGCTCACCTCTGTCTTCTTCAGCAGCTGCAGTTTTAATGCCTGACAGCTTGAGGTTGCAATAAATGTTGTTCATTTTGATTTGTATTAAGATTTGTGAGATCTGTGGGTTGTAAAAGTCACTCTGTGGTGGACTCCAGCTGTAAGTGGGGTGGAGTGAAAAAGAGAGGCTCATCTGTCAATAAGTGTCACAATCAGGATGGAAAGTAAATGCAGGGTGTTATGATTATTTTTTCCCCCACAGTATTACTCTCTTTCTGTTCTTTAAATTTAAACTTTAAACTCTGTGGAAAGGAAGCAAAAGCATGATGATCACTTTGATAATGACCTCAGAAGGCAGACAGTATGTTGGTGAGGCTTAGTGTGCATCGAGACCTATTACTACATAACTGACAAGTGTCTCTTTTCTCCTGGAGTCCGTCGCTTGCAGGTGTGTCTGTGTGTAGCTCACATTTACATATTTAGCTCTGACATTGTTTAGCTTTGTGCTAAAAACACAGCTGAAGTTAGTGTCTTTGCAGACAGCACATAGCCAGCTGGAGCTAGCAAGTCAATCCAGAAGTGAATTTAATGATAGGTGGCTAGTGCTAGCGTGCTAGTCCCACTCTCGGATGTCTGTTCTCCGTGGAAAATGTTTGCCCACTCACCGAGCACCGGGTTAACTCACGGACAAGCGCAGTAATGGGTTCATTTGAGTTGTCACACCTACGTGCCACAGCACATTTGCATGAAGTTGAACAGTTTTCAACTTCGCCTTGTCACCTCTCTTGTTGTCACTTTGTCACTGGTGTCTTCACATGTCGCCAGATGCCACTTGAAATTGCTGTTTTTCTGTCACGCGTTTCGCTTTTGTAGTAATACGTCTAAACGCACAGTAAGCACAGCCGATTTTTCAACAATTCAAGGAGTCACTATTGAATACATATTGAAATGATGATGTATACAGCAGAGGCAATGCATTATTGTCAGTGTTAAATAAAGGGACACTTTCAAGATGTATTTTGACCATGCTGTGAATTTTCTGCTTTAAAACAGGACATTTATAATAGTTTGTAAAGCTGAAAGCTCTTGGGTTGTGTTGAAGGCTAGTAAGATGCTGCGGTAAAGTAGTAAGTTTCTTGTCAATGAAGCTAGCAGTGAGGTTGAACTATTTATGGTTACAAATGATCGGTATGATGATTTTAATATGGCATGGATTAAGTGGTCGTGGCGCCAGCGATATGTTGGTTATATTAATGGAATTGAGGAGCCACTGACTCCCATGTAATTCGACTCAGTGGTGAGTTGACTGCAGAAAAGCTGGAGTTGCACACCCTTCTAGTATCTTGCAATGTAATGAGCTGTCAAGTAAGCAGCCAGTGACCAATGATGAATGAGAAATCAGCTCAATCTATATCATATGACTTTTCTCCTCCTTGTCCCAGGGAGGATTTCTGATCATCCCAAACATATTGGTGATCTTTGCCGGGACGTCATTAGTCTGGAGCCCTGCAGATGCAGTTTGAAAATTAATGTGTCTGAGATCTGTTGGGTTCAACATTATTTTGTCTCCTCCTCAGGGTTTACCTGTTGTATCACACCTGGAGTCAGGTTTTCTATGGCGGAGTGGCCGGTAGTATTATTGGCATAATCTGGTTCTTTTTCACACAAGAGGTGCTGACACCATTATTCCCCAAGATAGCAGCATGGTAAGTAGTGCAGAGTCGTTCTCACTATGCTCTCATATCCCAGCTCTGCTCTTGTGTTGCTGGTAAAGTAAAAAAAAAAAAAATACCTGTCCTCATGTTTTCTCTAATATTTTGTCCTTTCGATTACTTTTTAGGCCAATATCGGAGTACTTTCTGGTACGAGACACAAGCTTAATCCCCAACATCTTGTGGTTTGAATATACAGTGACCAGATCAGAGGCAAGGTAAGATGTTGTGGTGGGAGCAGGTGGGGTTAAACAGTGCTGTTATATCACACTGTATACTAAATCTGTCACCGTTGTTGTCCCATACAATTGAAGAGTTGGGAAGGGACTATGGATTGAGATTAAACTTGGAGAAATGTTGAATTTTTACACTGTGGTCCAAAATCTTCAGTATAAACCTGATTGGCTCACTACATGCCAAAAGGTCCCCAAGCTTAATTGTTTTTCTCTTTTAATTTTTCAGGAACAGACAACGAAAGCTGGGAACAAAACTTCAGTGATCTCCGCAGGTCTTTTGTGAAACTGAGTTTTAGGACCACACACACTCATGTACACACACAAACAAATGCTCACTCGAAAAACACTGGAGAACCATCTTTTGGACTGACGTGGTTGCAAGGAGTTAAGGGCAAAACCGTTTACAGGTGGCGAAAGAGTGCCTGGACCTGGCCCGGAGCCTACAGCCTGAGCAAGTCCGTCCACACGCCTCTCCTTCTTGTACAGCTTGCCCAAATGCTCTCCAATGCATGCAAGACTGTGCAAGAGGCATACTATTTAATGATAGATTAATATATATTTTAACTGTAAACGCACGCTGACAGTAATGGTGTACTGTAAGAGATTCAAGGAGCCAAAAAAGGAGGCTTTGGTCAAGTTTTCAAACAAATTGGTGGGTGTCATTACAGCATGTATTTAGTGATTCCTTTTTTTAAATACTCTGA
>OMLF01029756.1:5202-18036 GCA_900302615.1 Holocentrus rufus
CAGATTACTTTAGCTTATAGGTGTTTTTATTCTCTGTTTTTGTCTCTCATGTCCTGTCACCCACCCCCTCCCACACACACACACACACACACACACACATATACACACACACACATGCATATAATCTCACATCTTTCCTCTCTCACTCATACACACACACACACACACACACACACACACACACACACACACACACACACATGCACTATCAGATATCAACCATTATTCCTAAGCTTGTAGCTTAATTTTGTGACTTTGTAACATTGTCTTTTTTTTTGTTTTGTTTTGTTTTGTTTTTTTAGAGGCAGTTGAGATGTGGTGGATGCACTTGAGTTTCATAATGTTGGAATTTGAAAAAAAGTCTTTGGCTGTAATTACTGAACACTTGTGATTAAATCGTGCATGTTTGTCATTTTTTGAATTTATATTTGCCTTAATCATATGAGACATTTTCACACATCATTTATTTGAAAAGTCTAAAAACAACGGGCCACAACAGTGAAACCTTGTTCGTACAGAAGATGCTTGTACAACTCATATTCACACCTGGGAGCTGCCCTGCACATCCACTTGTCCTCGACCGCCGTGGCAGGACGGGGGAGCGTTTCCTGTTTTCCAGCTGGTCCGGGGATTCAAGATCGCAAACTTTGATTCAAACCGACACGAGCAGATTGTTTACCCTGCGGAAACGAGGAATTCTGCGATGTCACTCACTGTATTTCATGGCGAAACACTCATGCAGCCGTGGAGTAGCGCTTGTTCCCCCTTGCAGTGCTACGTGCAAATCTATGTGTAAATAAATTATGTGTGAATACATCTGACTCATGAATAAACATATGGAGACGTGAGCTTATACAGGCCATGAAAGCCAACAGTAAACAGGATAAGGATAAATGCTTCTGCATCTGAGATTACACAGTGGCTATAAAAAGTATTTGCCTCCTTGACGTTTTGCATATTCCTCAATTAGCTCAAAATATGCTTTCTTTACACCTTTTTTCAGTCCCTTTTCTTCATTGGCTTCCATAGTAAAATTTGAATCTGCACAGTCTGCATTTTTTTTTCTTTGAAGGCACAGGAACTGCAATCAAGTGCCATCCATGAAGTGACGCATTGGACCAATTTTGCAAAATTAGTAGTGAGTAGAACTACTTACCCAAATGAGTAAAAGGGATTTGTTTGTGACTATTTCAAGTGTCATATAAAATAATAGAGGTTAAACCAAAACACTTAAATATATTTGAAAAAGTGGAACTGATTGAGTCGTTCAATAAAATTTGATAAAAGTCAAGCAGGGTCAGTACTTTTCTTGGCTGACGTGACTGTATCTCAGGTACCTTTTTCAGGTTTCTTTTGATTAGGATTAGAGTTTATCCCTCTTGGATTAGATAGGATGTTTGCAAACTGTATGTCAATTCAAAAGTGCAATTGTTGAGTACTCCAAATAAAGATGGTATAAAAAAAAATGCTCTATTTATCCATGTTCACGGGTATATACTGGTGAGCAGGATGTGAGGACTCAAATGATCTTCAGGATCCATTAGTTCACACAGTCAGAAGCCGGTTGGAGTTTTGTTGGAGTGTGTGTACCCTAACATTTGTCCTGAGACTCTGTCCTGCTGCTCTGGCTCTCCAAATAAGGACTTCTGTCTGCTTGCTCTCTCTGACCAGACAACTTGGGTACACAACATTCCTCTCTCTCTCTCTCTCTCTCTCTCTCTCTCTCTCTCTCTCTCTCTCTCTCTCTCTCTCTCTCTCTCTCTCTCTCTCTCTCTCTCTCTATGCCTCTCAGTAGTGTAAACATAACCAGAGCTGAAGTTGTTTCCATCTCAGCTCAGCAAGTTTACGGCGACCCAAACATATTCGGGTCACCAGGATTCAGTGCAGTGACATCAGGGCTTATGAAACTTTTCTGGCCTGGGACACAAACCGGGTAAACGTGCTCCCTGACCCGGCTTCAGCGCCGCACGCTGCTGTCAGGCTGGGACACAAACCGAAAAAAAGTAGCTCCTCATTCTCAGGCTAAAACTCACTTGTGTTCTTGTCGTGTTGCTGCTTAAAATAAAACCGGCCTGTGACCTCCTCTGAAGCCCGACCCCCCTACACTGAGGTCTACATTTCAAAGACTGGGACACAAACCCCGTTACTAGAACATTAAAGTTGTTCTCTATAAACAAACAAATAAACATACAGGGATACAGGTCGTGATATTTGCCTGAAATTTATAAAACTGCACAAAACTGCAATATTATACTTCCATAACAATCATAAATCCCTGTAATGGAATATATTGTGAATGAAATGCATAATTATTAGCAAATTCTGTCAAATTTTGTTTGTAATAGTAATAGTAAGTAGTATAGTAAGTAATAGTCTGATAAAGCAGAAACAACTTTTTACTCTTTTAACTCTAAATAAGCCTGTGACTCATTTCTGTGTGAAAGTAATTTTTTTCTTCAGAATAGCCTTTAAGCAAATAATCAGCTCCACTAAACAAAAACACTTTATTTCGGGCTGAATGAGGATGACTTCACCCCGGAGAGGACATGCCACAGGCGAGTGGCTCAACAATGCATCAATTGATATTTGGTCAGATGACATCACTGAAACACCACCAGCATTACAGCCAGTAAACTGAGGCTCTCAGGCTGTGCTTTGGCCACATAGTCTTACTGGGATGTGAAAGGATGCAGCGATTGAAAACAGCTTCAAAGTGCAATCGATAAGGAGCAAAAATGATCGAGTGGCGTGCTGCTGTTCAAATGTTATGGAGTTCAATAACGGCAGGCCTATACGGTGCTCTATGTGCAGCAAATTGATTGTGAACATTTTTCAGACTCAGAATAAAGACTTTTGAACTACTGTGTGTGAATCAGTTGTTAGTCAACATGTAGAAATGCAACAGCGCCATCTGCTGGCCACTGAGGTGAATCACAACACAGTGAGACTTAAAAATATATATATATGTATATATCAGGGTTTCCACACGTCCACAGAGAAAATTTCCAAACTTTTACATGACTTTTCAAGAACTTATTTCCATCACTATTCATAACCTGTAAGTACATGAGCAGATGAGAAACTGAAGAAACAATGTGTAATCACACATTGACGCATGTCATGTTATGCCAGCAGCTACAGAAAGTCGGTCTTGCACATCAAAACGTTACGCGGAAGATCATCCATGGAAGATTTACTGTAATTATTTTCATTACAAGCTCCAAAATTAAACCCCATGACTTTTCCAAAACTTTCAATGACTTAATTGAATCACTTTTCCAGGGCAGGAAAATTAGATTTTAAAATTCGGACTTTCCCAGGTTTTCCATGGCCGTGGGAAGCCTGATATATGGTTTACTGGAACTGTGTGAACTTTGCAAAGTAAGGCAAAGCAACAGGGAGAGGGGAGGGGAATGAGTGTCTGTGTACGTGCACTCACCTCACAAGCACACGCAGGCCTGTTCTTGCTTACTGACATAATTCAATTGTCTGTAAATCTGTGCGCACGTGTGTGTATTCTGTGATTATTTGTGAGTTGTGCCTGTGCGTCTCTGTTTCCCAGGCTCCTTGCCAGTTCCTCCACCCAAGCCGAGCATTACTAAATAAGGAATACTTTCTCCATCTCTATTTTCTCTGCATCCTTCTCTCACAAACCCTGATACGCTCTGCCCTCACCTCCTCCTCCTCCTCCTCCTCCCTCCCCTGCTGTCACTGTGCATAACTACAACTCCTTCAGCTAAAGGTCATGATACATCGACAGCGTTTTGGCTGAATATAAAGCATAAACAGAGAGCCAACACACACACAAAAGCCACACAGAGCAACATAACTAGTGTAGAATCAAATATTTAATCATTCCATACAGTGTGTTTATCACAACTTCCAGTAAGAATGCATTTTGATTAGAAAATTTAAACCATCTGTTCATTAATTCTTGATATGAAATATAAAGGAGAGATTTCTAGCTAACAGCCTTGCACTAGAAACTACAGGCACCTTGTTTGCAGATTCACACAGATAATCGTATGCACACTGTAGACCAGACATCATCACACACTCAGCCAGGTGGTGAAGGATTTCACAGCCAAGACGGCAAGAGGGAAGATTTCCGACTTGTAGATGCAAGGTGAGCTCACAAACTAAGCATGATAACACAAGCTTCCCCCATTGTTGTGTTTCATAAATATTCATGACAGGGGCTGCGCTCACTTTTTGGGGAGATCTGATCCTCTTGCAAAACAACAAATATGAACGTTATGTGGTTTGATTTGATACTTTTTTGCAGCTCCTTGCCAATAGTTCCCTTGCATAAAGAAATAAAAGGCTTTGGAGCTTACCTGGGCACTGTCTTGGTTCCACTGGCAGTGTTTACAGTCAGTACATGGGCTGATATTACCGTCACATCTGGCAAAAATTCCCATAGACTCCAAAATTAAACTATGATGCCGATATTTTTACAGGTAATCAGTCGCATCACTGATAAATCAGCCTGATGTAATACGTCAAGCAGGAGATATCTACTGCCTCCATGTATCAAATATCTATCTCAGTACTTTCACAGTTACTCTATAACAGGAATTCTACAAAAATGTATCCTTGGCTACGAACTGAATAAAGTAATGCTTAGACCTGAGCCTCGTTGAAACACATTGATACTGATGTGGAGGGCCAACAGAAACCAGACCCATAGCTCGAATTATTGCTTTAAATCTTTACTGGATCACGGTTCCCCCCCTCAAAAGTTCTCCAGAAATTACTCGAAAACTGAAGCCTATTATGACGAGCAGTCGTTAAACGGCAACATGGAGCTCTGTACATCTGGACGGCTGCAATGCCACAGAAACAGAAACACGAGAGGACAATTTCCCTTTAGCAATGTCAAACATGCACATTACTGTCACATATTCAAAGAGATAAACTCGTTTTCTCTCCTTGTAGCCATGCCCATGTTAGATCTGTGCCACAAAGAGTTAAAATGCAGATCTGTTCCCATGTAAATGTGGCCTAATTACAGTCTGAAGCCATACTGATGAACAGCTAATTAACTTGATCACTTGGCAGCACTGCCTTGATTTAAACACTGAACTTGCTTTTAAGGGACTATTTTAGTACAATCAGCTGTGTGTCTTTATCAAAGCTGTTAACACTGAATTGTCTTGTGTTTAGACTAAGTCCAAATTATTTAGGTCTAAGTAATAAACCTGACAGATTTATTCTGTATTGTATTGTATATCACCAGGACAACAGATTGACATTTGGTAATGTGGGAAAACTAACCAGAGCGGACATGCTGATCCTGTTAAAGGCTCCTCTTGTGAGATCCCATAAACTGTTTATTTCCTAAACAACCCCGCATTTTATAGGCCTTTAATGGTCTATAAGAGCTCGGTCCAGTTCCTTAATACAATAAACTGTTTCACATCACCACCCATGACTTTTTTGGAAGACGGCAAGCTGGACTGTTGGCAAGGTTATCGATACAATCCAAAAGAAAAAAAAAAACAAAACAAAACAGAACACAGCAATTAAAAAAAACCCACAAGAAAATAAATCAAGAGTCATTCTGGAAATGCCAGAAAAGAGATACAAAGTGCCAACCATTTTACATTCATTTTGCACCAGAACCACATACATGTCAGGCTGCTCCTCACTTCTTCCTCTCTAACCCCCCTCAGTCTCTCCTCTCAGGACCTTATATAGGTAAAAGTTTGGCCTTGATGCACTGTAGATACCGTGTCACTGCTCCGTCTTTCAACCTGAGAAATGGCGGCTACAAATCTGTATGGATGTCTTTAACAACCTCTCTAAAGTGGGACGTCCAATACGGGAAGGATCAGCTGGTGCACCATCACCGGTAACTTAGCAACAGCCACTGATCAGGAGCGTGGAGGGCAACGTGGCTGCCACTGAAAACTGCAATGACCACAGTCTATCTACGGCTCTGCGCTGTCACACCCCGACCTCACCACCCTCGGGTTCCCTGCCGTTGGCCCCAGGACCTGTCCGTCAAAAACCGATCAATTATTGGAGGGCGGTACGCGGCCTTCCCAGTATTTCTGATACGCCGCCTGGAACATCTCCTTGCAGGGCAGGCTGGCGTTGAGCCGGGAGCAGATGAGGAACGAGCCGCCCATCTTGCGGTGGAGGGAGTACGTCTCCTCGGGAGGCGGGGTGAGGCGCTGCTTGAGCATGACGGGGATGAGGTTGTGGATCCTCTCGGTGGTGGACTGGCAGCCGAATTCGAAGGGTTCCGTGGAGGCGAAGGCCTCGCCGAGGATCATCACCGCGTCCACGTGTGCGTTTATCATGGCCTGGAGCAGAGAGGGCGAAACAGGAAGTCATACTGCGCACTCTGCAATCAGTTACATTTGGAACGACACCATCTTCTTCAAAATGGATCGCTCCTTTTTGAAACACATTTTGGCAGGTGCTTATGGAAAAAAAAAAAGGACATGTTTGCAGAAAGGACGAAGCCCGGCTTTGGCTTCGGACGCCGCAGGGTTCACAGGATGGCAGGTCAAGTTCTTCACACCAGCTCCTATCGTGTGACAGTCTGAATTTCATCTAAAATAGCATGTGAGTGGTTGTGCTGCCTTGTGTGAAAACCTCTTAGAGCTAGAGATGTCTTAATCTCTCTCTCTCTCTCGAGTCTCTCAGCCACAATCAAATCTGGCTCCACATATCAGGACCAATTCAGGTCTATTCCCTTTTCTGATTCTTCTCCTCCATGTTGCTTGCTATGATTGTTTAGAGTTAATCTGCACCTTTATGGCCAATCAAACCGGTTCTACAGCCTCATATCCCCTCAGCTGCATTTGTGGTTAGCGTGTTTATGCTTTCACTTCAGCCACGACAGCGTGTGAATAGGCAAAAAATACAAAGCGGCAGTGATCATTAAACAAAATTATATGAGGCGGTGTTGTGCTCAGACAGTTCAGACAAGTTCAATTTGAGTGTAAATACACGATGGCCGCTGTTTGCAATGTAAATGAGACAGGCTGATAAACAGAGAGTCAGTTACCTTGGACTCGTATCCAGTGAGGAACTTCATCTCAATAGATTTCTGCTTAACGCCCTCTCTGTTGCCCTCGGCAGCTGAACGAATGATCTGCAAACACAAATTGTTGAGCTGCATTATTAATGTTATCACCATCGCTCCTCTCTCTCTCTCTCTATCCATCTCTCAGACATTTGCATTTTAACCCCTTATCCATAATTTATTCTGCCGTACAAGGCAGAGGTATTTTCACATGGATTCCAATTTGCAGGTTCGGAAGCAATTAATTAATATAACCTTGTCTCATGATAACCTTAAAATTTTAATTGCAAAATGACAGCAAATTATAGCAGTTTTGTGATCTGTTTCTTAATTTGCTTTGCTGCTGTTAAACTGCTCAGTAAAACTGGCGAAATCCTCCAGTGGTGAGATAATTATTAATGTAATGAATAATTATTATTCACTTGATAAAATAGTAATAATGAAATAATTAAATATATATAAGCTGTAGTCTCACCTCTATGTAGACGTCAGTGAAACTTTGATCAAATCCTCTGGTGGCTCCAAAGTCCAACAGCGCCACCTGGAGGCACAGGGACCAGTAATCACATTATTATCAATATCACACTATTATTATCAATACCACTGTTATTATTATTATTAGCAGTAGGAGAAATATCACTAGTAGTGGCAGTAATAACTATAGAAGAGGTTTTTAATAACAGTAGCAGTTTTGTGAGTTTGGACACACTCACCTTGTGCGTTTGAGGATCATAGAAGAAGTTGGACCAGTTTGGGTCGGTCTGCATGAACCTGAACTCGAACAGCTCTCTGAGACACAACACCAAGATGTTCTCACAGATCTGACACACAGAAAGAGAGAGGGAGAGAAAGGTTATCATCATCGTCTACTGATGTGAAGAATCCATTAACGCACTGTCTGCTTCTTGAGGAGTTATGTGAGATTTCTTCAGGTGTCACAGCTTTGAGAGAGAGAGAGAGAGAGAGAGAAATGTGCCCTGACATTATCTGCACAATCACACACGGCAGGATGAAAACTGTGTGAGCCAATCACAAGTTTGCAAGGAGGTGATGAGGTGATTCTGTACCAGATGTCCTTCGTAGAAATAGAAGTTTGATTTTGGAGAAGACCATATGTCAGAAGGAAAGTATATCATTATACAAAAAAAAAGAAACTTTATGAAGAAAGATTAGCAAAAATGTCAAATTGGACAGATGTGGGAATAAGGGAGCTCCTCAGCATCTGGGCAGGTGAAGAGATTTGCGACAGTGACTCCAGACGAGACGAGATCATTTCTGGGAGTGTCTGAGAAATTATGACAGAGGAGTTCGACAGTGTCGCCAGTGTTTTGTGAGCAGCAACTCACGTCTTGTCTGAATAACACAGACTGCTGCCCGTACTGGAAACTTTTATCCAGCAATTTCAAGAACTTAGCGCGTTGAACTTCTCAAGCAAAGTCACACAAAACACATCTGGCGTACGGCCAGAGGTGCAGCTCACTTTAAAGTTTCAGCCCTTAGAAATCAGAGCATCAATGATTGTCTTCTCTGTGATTTAGTGTTGATTTACTTCCTGACAGTTTAAGTTTCTTTTTCCCACTAATTTGAAAACTTCGCCACACTGGGCATTTAGAGCAGCGGCTATTGATCAGTCTCATTATGCAGTCAGACTGAAGTAAAACACTACAAAACACCCAATGACATTTATCAACTTTTAATTTTTAACTCCAGAACAAGAGAATTGTTGATTTACTGCTTTAAAAATCCACAGTTCAGCATATGCACTTATTAGAGCCGTCCCAAATGGCATTTTACAGGCTGACAGGCTCAATAACAGACCTATACATTTGAAATAATATTGAAGAAGTGTTTCTTAATTAGACGCTGCAGCTCAAAGCCTAAAGTGCAAGTTAATGATTACCTGTTAGAGTAAACACTCTGTATTGACAAGGTAGTCTGGTGGATTTTTTTTCTTCAACAGCACATACAGGTTTCAGACGACTTCTCAGTCTTGTTGTGGCCCCTCTGCCACTTTCTGATCACACACTTCTCAATGAGCCAGCTTCTTATCGTCCATTACTTTAAACTGTAGCCACGCCGCTGATTCTATATTCAGTGCCACTTCTTAGATCACCAAACAGGCTGAGTAATCGACCAGCCAAAAGAGGACATGGAAGCACAGCAAGCGTAAAGCAAATTGGGGTCAAATAGGGGCAGGGGGGTTATACAAAAGATATAAGGGTGGTGCATCTTCCCACATATCCACTCTTTGGTCACAATGTGTACTTTGGGCATTTTGGGGGTGTTGATGGGCATTTATTTTTCACATTTTAATAGTAAATGCTTCATCCTTCAAAATATTTGTGTGCTATGCTGATGCCACCTTAATTGAACATTAAGGTGAAGGAGGAGGTTTGGGGGTGCGAGTATTTGAATCCTAAATTTAGGTTTGAATTCCAACTTAACAAATATCCATATTGTCCAGTGGTTGAGGCCAGCCTTAGCACTTATATGTGGAACAACTGCCTAATATTATTATCTTCTATCTCAAAGAAAACCCAGGTATCTGAAAAAACATGTTTCAGTGTTTCTGGTCGCAGTTCACACCCACACACCCCTCAAACACACATTAACAAAACACGTGCACCTCCCCAGATGAACGGGCCCATTAGCGAACTGACTAATCGACCCATTGATCTGTCTGGAGTGCCAGTCGTACCTCGTTCTTCAGCTCCTGCGTGATGTTCTCCGCCTGGTCCAGCGGGAACCCAGAGACCAGTTCGGTGGTCAGGACGTGCTTACTGCTCAGCTCCTCGATCACCTCTGGCACGTAGAAGAACGGGTGGTCCTTCAGCAGCTCCCTGCACAAAGGTGAAAGACAGATGGGTACAGAGACACAGATAGATACACACAAACAGTTTTTACAGTCAGTCATATAAAGCTAGTTAATCCTAATAGAGCTTTTTAACAGCAACCATTTTCACATGAAACAGCAGGTAAACACAGGTGTTACTAATGACATTAATTAAAGTTCCATTCCATTTATAGCCGAGCTTTTCCAGCGAGTCAGCATGAACAATAACAAGACCCTCAGACCCTTAATTAAAGCCATTAGTAACAGCTGTGTTTACCCTGCTATTCACTGTCAAAATGGCTGCTGTGAAAACGTTCTAATGTACAAAAGGTTCCAGGTTAACGCAGAAAAGCACAAACCCTGCAGCTATTCAAAGTATCACTGTAATTATTCTATCCGATTTTTAATTTTGTTTAAGTTGCATGGACCGGCACAAATATACACTCGCATGCACAGGCTTCATAGGCTCACCTGAATTTCTTGGCACACTGGGCTTCTCTAATATAGTCGCACTCCAACGCCAGTTCTTTCCTCATTACATCTATGAGATGCTCCGGGAACAGACCTGAAGAGAGACAGACAGGCAGGAACAGGAAGGGGGGACGATGTAAGACAAGTCTTTACATGCCAATAAAACACTACAGAGTCGATTGATGAGTGAAGGAAACAGCAGTCAGTGAGTTTTTAGTGAGCGTGTGCAGTACCCTCAGGAAGGGCGTTGCTCATGCTCAGTACAGCCATCAGGTTGTTGACGTCGCTGTTGATACTCTGAGCCACACCCGGGTACTGGAGACGACACCACGGACACACAGAGGAGGAAGGAAAGGCAAAGTGTTTCATTTCACTCAAAATACAGAATAGAAAATACAGGTTCAGACTGATTTGTCTCATGGCTGTCTGAACAGTAGGAAGCCACATAAATTTGTTTGCACGTGGTTTCACATGTGTGTATTAGTGTAGGTCACCCTCTACTGTCACTACTGTTTATACTAACAACACAGTATGCTTTGTACACACACCCTACCTGTATTTTCATGGCGACCTCCCTGCCATCCTTCATCCTGGCCAGGTGGACCTGACCGATGGACGCTGCTGCAAACGGACGCTCCTCAAACGACTCCAGTTTGTCTCTCCAGTTAGGACCCAAGTCGCTGTTCAAGGCTTTCTGTGAACACACACACACAAGAACACAAGTGTGTAAATGGATGCACACATAGACACAACACAAGAATTTAGACTTACTCTGCTAAATAGTGGGACTTTCATTTCATTCATTTTAGTCAATTCAGGAAGTTGATTTTCTTTCAAATTCAAATAGTGAAAAAAATGCATGACAGATCTAACCTATTACAAAGTTATGTAATGACAATTCTCCATCTTTAATGACTTATTTGAAGTCTCGATTTTTATTTTGAACAGTCGAAGTCAAAGTGAGTTGACTCCAGGTTTGGGAAAAGAAGGGATGAATGAATGCACAAGAAGATCCACATCTACATTATAGTTTTTACTTTCCAAATAATGATAATGAATTATTGATCATATAGAACAAATGTCACACTGGTTAACAATATTTCTAAGGTGACTTGTACCAGCTAATTATCTAATAACTGCCAGTTAATGTAACAACTTTTCAAAATGTGATTAAAATCTCCCTTTTAATGTGCTGAAACTGTATAAACCTTTAAATATATTGCTCAATAATGTATTATTACATTATTATGTTTCCCGGAGATTATTACTTCATTAAGGGAATAACATAAATGATGATGCAATAATCATACTGACTAATATTGTAATAAAGTTAGTCAGTGTTACTATGTTACAACATAGCTAAAATGTTACAGCCCTTAAAAGGGAATTACTGGTTAATATTTTGACCCTTTTACACATTTTTATTCAATTGTGACAAGTTGTTGCATTATGTGGCAGTTATTATGTTTTCAGTTGATAAAAATCCTGATCCCTGGGTTGGGGGAAAAAAAACCTTCTGCTTTGTAAAACAGAGAGGGAAGAAAGTCCTGATTGATGGACACAAAAAAGTAAAGACAGAGGGGAAAAATGGAAAAGAAGTCTGGCGAGATGAAAAGATGAGAAGAAAAATACTGAGGGAGAGGAAGAGCTTGTAAGGTGTTAGGAGAGCGATGACAGGGAAGCCTTACTGTCATTTGTTTGATTGGCATGAAGTCGGCGCTCTGCCTCACTCGCTCAAAGATCTTGGCCAGCTGAGGGTTGATAAACGCATCATCTGAAACACAGACACACAGCTGGGTTTGTCTCCACAGGGCAGAAGTGCAGTCGACAAACCACACACACACACACAACCAAAGAACTCATGTCTTTCCCCTCAACTACCATAATAAAACACATTTTGGAGTGAGAGGTTATTGCAAATCTGCCCTACATACATAAATATAAAAGTGAAGCACCAGGGCCTTCATTATCATGATTATGGGTGCAGTGGTGATGTGGCTGAGAACAACGTGCAGCCATGTGCAATTAGCATCTTTGAAACGCCTGCAAACAGAAACGAACACGCTAAAGGCTATTCATGTTGTTTACATAACAGTTCAGAGTGTATATGCACTGCTGCCTGAGTAGTTTTCTTCAAAATAGCATATAGGAGAAAAAAAAGAGAGGGAAAGCAAAAAGTATCAACTCCCTGTGCGCCATAATAGTTAGAATAGCTAATAATTAAATGTTCCATAAAATAGAGCAGCTGGAAAAGTGCTTCATGTTTATTATCAGTATGATTGGAGTGATGACATTAAGTGTGTTAAGAGAAATATTGATTCTTGTCCTTCCTTTCTTCCTTCCTTCTCCACTTCACTTCCAGCTTGGACCATCCAAAAAAAAAAAAAAAAAAGTTTATTGAACTGAACTGAGCTAAACCAGACGTGACTTTGGGGCAAGTTGCCACTGCAGCCTGAAGCCGGAGCCATCCATTAAAAAAAAAAAAAAAAAA
>OMLF01029756.1:22815-37674 GCA_900302615.1 Holocentrus rufus
ATTAAAAGATATTTTCATCCTTTCATTTGAGCCAGAAAAACAGAAGTGCACAGTTTGGTTCCCACACAAACCTCAGCCAAATTTAGCCACCTCTGAAGGTAGTGATACACAGGGCAAAAAAAAAGTGTGCAACTATTTGGCAACAAAAAGTTAGCCTGGAAATGTTGCTTTAGAAGGTAAAAAACATTGGACTAGATATTTGTTGGTGTGAATTACCTGGTTCTAACCTATTGTGCACCCCCCCCAAAAAAACAAAAAACACCTATTTTATTTTTACTCATGACCATGAAAAGCATACCCTGTTGCTGCCCGTCCTCCTCATGTAAAAAGAGAACTTGTCAAGGTTTGTAACCATAACAGATATTGCTGAAGGAGAGCGAAGGACAGACTGAACAAGCTGTCAACAACTCCCGCGCGCTCCTCCACCTCCTCCCCAACCCGCCACCTTCCAACTGTTACAACTGTCAATGTGCAGCATCAACTTAACCCAATCCTTTGCCTTGACACAAGTAATCACTGCCCATATGACACCCATTTGTTCAGGACTGGCCGGGGGCTAAATTCTGCTGCGCGCGCTTGTGCGGCGCTCCTCTGTTCTGGCATTCGTTCCGCATAGTTTCCACGCTCTTTCCTCAATGTGTGTATTTTCCTCCAGCTTCTCCGTCTCCCTCCGCTCCACCTGTTGACCCATCCATCAAACCTGAGTAGAAGCTACAAGCTGCTGATCCACAAGCTCTGATCTGTCATTTTTGGCCTCGTAGCTTAAGCTGAAACAGATTATTTCACTGTGCTTGCAAACTAGACCTTTTGACTAAGCCTTGAATATCCTGTCGAGATATGACGGGAATGACATCATCACATCATGAAAACCTCAAAACCTGCAAGGCATAAAAAGTGGATTGCTCTGTCTTGCATTATTGGATTTTGTTGTATATTTATTCTTTGATTTGTTTTTTAAACATGAAATTTGCTCTTGCATCTAATTGGAGCTCATATACACGTGTGTGTGCATGCATGTATTTTAATATGTGCATGAAACTTCTCCAGTGCCACACACAAGACACACACATGCTGAGACGTGCACATAAATACACACACACCCACGCACACACACTTTATCTCAGCGGATTGGCTAAGACACTAAGCCACATGGTCAAACAGAGGATTAACCTGCACAAAACAATCTGGGTGCTCTGCAAACACACACACATACCAATACACCACACACACACACACACATATTTTAATGCATGGCTGATAATGGCCTTGCCCTGTCACTCTGTTTGTTTTTCTTCACTGTGGGACTCTCTGTGGCTGACTCTGTTTCTGTGTATGTGTTTCTCTTCCTCCTTTTATCTCAGAAACACAGGTCCATTGATAAGAGGGGCTGAAGCAGAGCCTGATTTACGTACAAAGTACGAACGAAGTACAAATCAAGGAATTTACACTCCTGTGTGTTACTTCATCCTCCTCTTTCTTCCTGAATCAGTTCTTTTGTTTGTTGTTTTTTGGGATAAATTTATAATTGTCAGTATGCATGTATTTACAACATTGTCTTGGCCTTAATCAGTGTAAAGGGCCTGCAGTGACATAACAAGACAGATGGCTCTGAACCCACTGACCCTCAGGCTGGGTGAAGGTTAGAAACTCGACTGAGGATTGAAAGGCTGAACAGCAGGGGTTTTAACATTTAGCGGAATGACACCTTTTGCCTTTGCCAATATTTGTTAAATGTGCTCTATGCAACTGACAAAAAAAGCATGTAATTTGACAGTTGAGCCTAAATAGCTCGCATCATTGGCCCAGTTTACTTACAAATGTGTTCATTCCACATTTTTGGCCAGTTGAGTCTAAAAGGTCTTCACTTAAAATCCTTCTCAGAGTCCATTTTTCAGAAAGACAACAACTCAATGTCATGTGGTACCAGCATTAATGCAGCACCCACATTGGTTTGGGTATAGCAGAACTTGAAGCCTAAAAATAAACAACAGGGACTGACGTACTGAATAGTTTGGTGGTTTGCTACTAAGTGAAAGTTCATTTATTTTGCTTTTCATTTCTCTGCTATTTGAAAATGTTTTTGGTCCCAGCGCTGGTCAAATGGCTAATACTGTCGAGCAGTCAACTGAAACTGGATCACTCGGCTTTAAAAATCGACCAGTTTCAGGTCAGTGCAATAATAAGTAACAGGCAGCCGGTCATTTACATAATCAGATAATGTGAAATTAAATGATGCAATTTGACTTTAAAGTTAGAGATGCAGCCTAGTTTTCGGAGGGATTTGTCTTAGTTGTTGCAGCGTGAATGGAAGCATTCAGGAGAGAAGAAAGAAAGAGCAGGGCCGATGGCTGATTAAATAATGGATCAAATAATGAGACTTTTATGTGTTGTGATAATAAAATCAATATGTGACAACAAACAGATGAGAAAGAGGAGAGAGATAAGAGTTGCAGAGCTGGCAGAAAGACAGAAAGGTAAAGAGTCACACCCAAGCATGCACACAGACATACAGTTAGGGATGAGTGAGTACATAGTTTTTGGACTTAATCCTGACTTCTTGTGGTGGAAATGATGGAATCGACTATAGAACCATTGCTTTTTCAGGTGTTGAAGCAAAAATATTTGCCAAGCTATAAATGGTTCCAGGAGGGGGTGGGGGGTATTCAAAACATTGCACACATTATTCTTTATTCCATGTAAGTGCATGACGTATATATCCAGTAGCTTTTGTAATATGGTGGTCCACCTTTTTGTTGTTTTATGAACTTTAAATGTAACTGCTTTTTTTATTCTGGTGTTTGGAGTTGAGAATGCAGCAGGCTCAGCTCCCCGTCCAGACATGTTGCATCATCACAGACTCAGACAGACAAGCAGCCGGTGAATCAGTCAGGGGTCAGACAGACACAGAAAAGTGTTTTACCTCCAAAACTGGCCAGTCTGCTGAGCCGGGTCACTGGCACTTTCCTCTCTCTGGATCTCTCACTTAACTGGAAAGGACAAAACAGAAGGGATATGTTGTGTGAAAATGGATGAAGTGTGTAGGGTGTGTGTGTGTGTGTGTGTGTGTGTTTAGGAACTGAGTAACATTACCGCCTGTTTGTGCGGTTTGATCTCAGCCCTCTTGCTCTGTCTGGCTTTCTCTATGTCATCGGCTGTCAGCCCCCCTACTGTGGACGGGTCCTGATGGTAGCTCCTGGACCGTCCAACCAGCTGCCTGACTGGGGCCTCGGACAGCAGCTGACCTCGGACGTGCCTGCTCAGACTGTGGCTGTACAGACCAGGGTGTCCAAGGAAATGCCTACCAGAAACAGAAATACCCTGTGAATTTTATTTTCAAGACTACAAATATGATAAACTTTGCATTATCGTTCAAAAAAGGGTTCAGGGTTCTCATGACCGTGGGAGCACTGACCTGAGATCCTGGTGGTAGGATCGGGTCTGTCCTGTGAACTGCTTGCTGGGATCTTTGTATCCACCAAACACTGACTGCTTCCCATCGACGTGGCTTCCTCCCGCTGCTGCACCGTGATTGGCCGCTGCCTCGTCACTACCTCCCCGGTCCTCTGCTGTAAAGCCCGCCCCTTCTTCCCTGAACTCCGAACCGGCCAATCCACTGTCATCTGGGGGAAAATCGAACTCGGAGTCTGAAGAAGAGGTCTGCTGCTGGCCAGACAGATCCTGAGAAACACACACATGCACAAAATGAACAAGTACTCACAGTATCCTCATAGAATTAAAATGCAATTTCTGCCAATATTGGGAGCTGTCTTAATGTCCCAGGCCCACACACAAACACACACACACACACACACACACACACACCTGCATCTTCGTCATGGCAGCACTGATGCCTTGCTCAGCAGCTGTTTGCAGGGTTTGAACTGCAGCACCCACCCCTGGGACTCCTGGGACACAAATACCCAACAGAGTATTATTAGCTTGGATCATGCAGTGCCTTGGAAACCTCAGAATAAATAATAATAGACTTGTTACTGTTATCTCCTATAATGAGACAAACACCTGGAGGAAAAAAAAAATCAGTATGCCTTAAAGGTCATGCTACAACGTATTTAGCCAGGAAAGGCTTGCTAACACTGAAAGCTGCCTGTTTTATACCCAAGAATGAGGCTTTAAAGTGAAATATGGCCTGCTGTTTTTATCTGCCAGCTAATTGTCACAATGGGTGAAAAATAAATCTTGAAATGTCAGTTCTTCCAACTGAAAAACAGCTAGCACTTTTGCTAGCATTCACCTAAAAACAAAAGCTAATCACAAGCTAGCATAGTTATCATGCAGCTTGTGGTATCTATTGATTTCAATGAAGAATGCTGACAAATCTATTTTGTGGTAGCAAAATAGATTCAGCAAATTCACTTTTTTTCCCCAAAATGTGACAAAGATCTAGTTAAGTAAAATAAGGACACGAGGTGGTTTTGGATTTCAAAAGCTAAAAGGTACACCGAACTTACCCATCCCATTGCGCATGTTGCTGGACTGAGTCTCCACGACTGCCTGGCTCAGCTTGGCCAAGCCTCGCATCAGTAACATCATATCACCTGCCATGACGGACTGCAGACAGAGACAGAGATAGATACAGAAAGAAGAATTGGCAGGGGGAAAAAAAGACAGGTTTCAGCATCAAATATATTTGGCGACGAGGGCTGGCAGGAGCGAGAGGGGCGGACAGAGACACGCATTGATAAAAATGCAACCAAAATGTCACGTATCTAGATCAGTATCGTCCACCTGCCAAGAAAAATTAGATAACACAGAGAGACAGAGTCAGAAAGAGAGAGACAGGCATGAAGATAGACATGGACACAAACAGAGAGGAGAAATAAGATGTGCTGGCATCACACTTTCTGCTGCGAGCTTGCCAAACACGCTCATACATAAATACACACACACATGCACGTACAGCTGTTACATCTTGAGATGACTTGCAAGTTCCTCTAAAAATACTCATCCCACCCCCTCAACCCACACACACACACACACTCACACACACATCCCAGTGGGAAGTGGAATGCCCTGCATGTTGTAAGCTGTGTAAGTATGTGGACCAGGACCAGCTCTGAAAATGTCATTGCAAAGTGGGAGGAGTCCGAATCCCTGTTGGAGCCTGATGTCCCTGCCAGCTATTTCCAGGCACAAATCTGGGTGCACGTGTCTTGGGTGCACAAACTCGGTCCCTTTCCTTCCGTCCCTAGAAGATTCAGCACCCACTGATCTGAATGAGCCACGCTAATATGGATACTGGGTGACATATGCACATCATGATATGAGACTAGACACTGTAATATGATGATATGGAACAAGTGTTGACCATTTCAGATTGCTTAACAAAAAACTTAAGTGTGAACATATCTTTGTCACTCTTATAGCACATATCAATATTGAGGCATTCGGGCAAAGGTATATTTAATTTTGTTCATATTGCTCGGATCTAGATGCTTTTTTATCGGTTGACTGAAAAGCCAGGATAGAAACTTGAATACCAACATGACACACGTTGGGTGAAGAAAAATCCTTGTATCAAGACTGAACGATGAATCATGAGTAATGTAGATATGAGGACCAAGCAGGTAGAGGCAAATAACAGTCTAATAAGTTCAGAAAACTGCATCTCTTTACTGCAATGCAACCTTTAAAACCAAAAAAGAAAGCTCTTATGCCACATGCTGATAATACCATATTCAATCTCCCTGACAATATCTAGCCTCATGTTACAATATGAATGTAACACTGATATACTGCCCAGTCTAATACCGTTGTGACAAGATGCCCTTCACCCTTGATAAACAAGTTATTTCTGTATCAGTTAATGACACAATTGCAGTTTTTTCCACAGATTTATCTTCAGCTGCCACAGCGATGATAAAACTTATGAATCCATGCTGTCTAATTAAGATGAAACTGATGAAGTTTTCAGTTTACTTTCATGTCTCCACTCAGCACGATCTAACAGTGCTGCCATTGCATTCCACTCTGTTACAATGCAGTGTGTGTCTGCCTGCATGCGTGTGTGTGTTTGTGTGAGTGTGTTATGCTGTTATGTGGGTGTGACAACATGCCGCGACACAGCTCTAGGCTTTGGGCCAATGAGAAAAGCTGTTGCTGATGCTGTGTGCTGAAACACACACACACACACACAGACTCACATACAGACACACACACACAAAGTGGATAATCCATCCTCCTTCAGGGCTTACCCACTTTTTCAGATGGTACACAAAAGTCCAAGGGCGGTTGTATTTTGGGACTAACAGCTGCAGCCAATGGGCCAAAAAAAAACAAAAACATTGTTGTGCACTGATTATATAGAAGTGCTACTCACTAATCATTTGTATCTTAGGTTTTAATTTGTAGAATGGACACAAACCTGCACGCAACTGTAGAAAATGCCACATAAGTCCACTTTACATGCACGCCTGCAACAAGCTAACTCAAATCAGCACGTTATGTGTTATTAAGATCTAGAATTGTAAAAATACACGGTTGAATGCATTTCAATTGCAGCATACGAGAACAACAGAGTCTACGGTTTATTACGAAATGCACTGCGCAACTTCCCATTTGCCCGTGTGTGTGTATGTGTGTGTGTATGTACGTCCTTCATGCATGTATACACCCTTTTTTGTTCTGTGTGTTTGCTCGTGTGCATTCTCCATTCAGCCACTAGCCACTCCTTACTAACAAATCCACCATCACAAAGGGAAGGTGGAATCTGTTTATAAAACTGTCTAAAACTGAAGAAAAATGAGACATCCACTCTTCAAAAAAACTGCTGGCGTAAATGTGGAGCAAAGTAGTTACTCACAAATAGCTGTATTTTGAAGGATAGACTCAACTTTGTCCTTGAGATTTGAATGCATGAATTCAAATGGGAGAATCTGATCTCCTACAAGAGGAGGAGGCGGATAGAGGAAAGCAGACGAGATGAGAGAGCTGGGAAGAGGGGAGCGACGAGGTGAAAGGTCAGATATGAGTGAGAGACGTCGCTCCAAAGCCGCTTAATGGAAATGCACCAACTGCGGTTACTCATGTTTATATAGAGCAGCAGCATACAAGCGCGCACTTATGCACACCTAAGCTTCAGCTGTTGTGTAGCCTCGACTGCTGTCCCTGTCCAAAGCTGTTGACTCACTGCAATGAAAATAGCCAGGCATGAGTGTGACTTTATATCTGTGTGTGTGTGTGTGTGTGTGTGTGTTGCAGTCCTTGTAGGTGACTGATAGCCGCCTGTCGCTGGCTCTGCTCATGCTCACCGGCTCACCTCCTGTCACTGGCCTTGACTACTGATCCCGCCGCCAAACACCGGCGATGTTTCCTGCATAACGGAGCCACAACAGCATTATCACGGCTGATAAAGGAAACATCAATAAAGGCTGACTTCCTGCCAAGTGGACCAGGGTCAATCGCGCTTTTGGATGCGAGATTGTACAACCTGTAGGCCACGAAAACCGCAGAACAAAAACAGAACATGGATGCTGCACTAAAACCAAAAAAACATGCATAAGCACATGTATTATGCACACACAAACAGGGTAAACAGACTGTATGTGCACAGCTTCGTTTGTCATAAGTTTACACAAGCTCAAATGAAAGTCAAATCCAACTGAAGATGAAAATACTATCATACTAACATGCAACATAAAAAGCAGATCAATATAGGCAAAATTAACAGTCTGGCAAGTTTTCTGTGATTTCATCCATCCAATTGTCTCAATGAAAACAAGTTAACCACTTCTAGCTGTGTCAAGTGCTTTACCCTCAATATTTTTCATTTCACTTACACCATCATAAAACAACGTATATTAACATACAGACCATAAATAAAGGTACAACATTACAAAACAAATTTTGATCTCTGAAATCCAGAACAGGCAATATTTTACTAACAGAAAAAATATGATTGATAGACAAATCACTGTCAATAACAAGACAGTAGTTTGGAAGGCTGCATGTGAGTTAATCGATGAAGTTGCTGCAGACTGAATCAAAGCAGGTATATTATCTGTAGCTAATAGCATGTGTCCAACGTTGTACTTTCAATGTACTTACATAGTGCCGTTTCACGCCACCTCTACACCACCGTAATAACGTTAGCACATCAGAAAGGCTTCAGACATGTTGTCAGACTCGAGCGCTCGGGGCCCATTTAAACTCTGCTGTCTGACTCATGCTAAACTTCCTATGAGGCGAGCTGTCTGCCTGAGGGGGTTTTGCACCAACAAGCGCACGTACTGCACGTCTCAAACTTTTCATCAATTAGTATATAGTTGATTGGATCGATGAAGACGAAGAGTTGCAGGATAGCTAGTTTGTTAGCCGTGAGGCATGGTGGATGTGTTGCTTTCAAAGGTCCACGGTAAAGTTTGCGGAGGTAGCGTTAACGCAGCAGCCATAACGACGTGATAGCGGGCATGTCCGCTGCACAGGGTCTGACATGTTTCCCTAGTCTGTGGTCGATCAGGATAGAAATAGGAGCAATCCGCAAAGTAAACGTATTATTATTTTCTTCCCCAGTATAATGCATGCTTATCTCTTTTGCATTTTAGATACTTACCAGCAGTTGTTGTCCAGAGCGAGTCGCCCTTCACCCTCTGTTTATCTCTCCAACTCCCTCTATCGAGGTCAAAACAGGGACAAGTCAGAACAGTTACTCTTTGTTTATTCCGCTGATTGCAAAGTGTTCAGAGGGGTTAATTTAAGAAGACAGTTACCAGCAGTTACAGTTTATTTCCTGGTCGCCCTTTCTGCGGCTGCCAGCCTTAATCCAGCTTGTCTCTGCACCACGAGGTCTGACCTTATTTACCAACTTCATGGGGCAACCAGAGCCCTACATGAGTCACCTACTTTACCGTCACACTGTCCACAGCCAGGAGTGTTGACTGCCATCCAAAGAGTGGAAGACGCCAAGTCACATTCTGCACATCCTCATACATGTGTCATAAACCCCATATGCACACTGAGCTGGCATTATATCCATCTGGCTGCAATTATCAGTCCTTTTATTATGTGCTTTAGCTGCTTTAAATAAGCAACGTTGCACTGCACTGTTACGTGTGTTTTCTTTTAACATATTTAATTTAAAAATATCTTTTACTTTGTGGATTGTACTACTCTACCTGGCTTTTCAGTTGCCCCTTGGAGACAAATAAAGTGATTTGAATTGAATTGAAAGATTCAATTTCCCAATGAAAGTGACTAGAGTTAATCTCTCTTAATTTTTTAAACCTATGGTAATGATTACACTATATTGAAGGTACCAATATCAATACATGGAGTGTTCAATGTATAATATCAGGGGCATACTTTGATATAAACTTCCCAGCTTTTGCACAATTCACATCCTACTTGTTTTTAAAGTCCTTCTCTAATTCAACTTCTTCATATATTATTTTATAGTTGTTCTAGGTTTTGGAAATCAATGATAATTTATTTACCTGGAATCATGAAAACAGAAAGTGTTCTTAATATTTTGTACCCTCACTGTTTGAGACCGATGCATCCAGACCTCGACATAACATCCAAACTTGTTTTATATAAGACTCTGGCTGGTCCACTGCTGCCCCGCCCATCGCCTATTCCCATTGGTCTGTATCATTTGTTGACAAGAGGCGGTGGTTAAAACGCGGCTTCTCATTGGTAAATCACTCAGCAAAACATTGTGCACGTCTTGATTCACACCGAGCATCCCGACAAAGGTTTGAGCCTCTTCTTGACCAGCTCCGCCCTCTCAAAGCCTGACAACCTCGCCCGCCCGGGAAGCGTGCTACATATAAACAAACGCACACAAAGTCCGTTTTTACAGCTGTTGAAACTCCGTCATCTCCATCAAGTTTCTCACTTATTTTTTCAATAACCATTTGTCCATCCGGCAGGGACATATAAGGATAAAAGCAAAATGATCAAACATTTCTAGCTGCTGGTAGATTTTATAACTTTATTTTACCTTTATTTTATAACAGAGAGAGAGAGAGAGAGAGAGAGAGAGAGAGAGAGTAAATTTCTCTTCAATAAAGCTCTGGCCAGGAGGGAGCGCTATTCAAAATTAACTCAAACACCGTACAAGTCACAAAACTTTTGAATTAAAATAAAATAAAATGTGTCCCTACTTGAGGGATTAGCCGTGAAATGAGCCTCTGCTGCCACCCTCTGTTGGTTTAGTGTAGTGCAGCACCTCGATGTTGCATACTGCAGGCCTTTGTGCCAGACTAAATGTTATTGATTCATTTCCTTTTTTAAATTGCTGTTGACATGATAACCAATAAACCTGTCCAGAGAATAAAATAAAATGCTGATGATGAATGATGATGACTCACTTAAAATTCATTAAAAGCCCGGAGCTGATTTGTGGTATTATGAAAGCTGTCAAATCCACCCTGTTTTTAGACTGCTTCAACATATGTGCATCAAATATATCAGATTCATCATGAAACATTATTTTTCCTCCAGAATAATTTCAGGACCCATTTTCATCTTCTCTTAATCCAAATACAGTGTATGAATTTCACTGCTCTCTGGTCAGTGTGGTGCTTGTAGAGTCTCTGTAGGGTCAGCAGAGGGCGCCACGCATCCACACTGAAGAAAAATAACATTTATATCGAAGCAGTTTTCAACTTTTAGCCCAACTAAATAAGTTTAGTCTCTCACACTTGGACCAATGCTTATTAAAACATATGAACAGATTTTGTCCCTCAACATGGGAGTCAGGCATGATCAAATTTCTATATAGTTCTGTTTCCATGTGGGGACACAAACTGGGTGAAAGCTCATTAAGGCATACCTGTGCTGTTATGATACGGGAATCCAGCAAACATGAAAAGTACCAGGTGAGGTAAACTGAATTATTAAATCTATGACGGCATTAAATGATAAAGTGTCCTTTCTCCACCTATTTTTGTCAGAATATGATCCAACAGAAGCAGAAATGCTGCCAAGGAAAATAGGAAAATTGTGACGTTCGTTTGAAACAAATGGGAGCTTCATGTTTCAAAAGAAGAAAAAATATGATCTCCTTGAAAAATCACATCCCTGCTCTCTCTCTCTCTCTCTCTCTCTCTCTCTCTCTCTCTCTCTCCCTCTCTCTCTCTGCCTCCGACCCTCTTCCCTCCTTTCCCAGCCGGCTCCGGATGTTGCTGTTGTGGACAGAAATGTAATTTGAATGGCAAATGACCCTCATGCAAACACAGCAATCAACCTGGCCGAGGAACGACGGCAGCGTCACGAGGTGAGTGTGGGATTTTCTGAAACAGATTGGAGTCTGAGGGCGGATTTGTGAAACACACACTCCGAGCTATGCGGATTGCCTGACTGCGACTATATGTTGTCTGTTCAAACCATTTCAAAAGGACTTAGAAGATTCCTTTTATACATCGGTCAAATACTGGACTGATCATTCATTATCTCCTAATTAAAAATGTACAGCTCTGCTTGTCAGAAAAAAATCACAGGACATGAAAAATGATCTAAAAAGCTGTTCATGTAGCTCATATCTGTGCACTCACAATGTTGCGAGTTGGACTTTCTTTCTCTCTTCCAACTTTCTCATGTCTCCACACTCTATAGGATCTAATGAATCAGAGATGTCAGGGATATAATCTAACAACAAGGCAGTCTGTGCACTGCAATATCCTGTGTTCACTGCGCCTCCCACCAGCCAAAGCCAGTCCAGAGCGTGGATTCATCTACTTCAAGGTCTTGGATTCATTTAGACACGTTATCTTTCCCAGGAGAACAGTGGTTTTTATTTCTTTTGTCTGTCTTCTTGTCAGTCTGTGTGTCTGACCCTGCTTCCACTTGAAAAATACATGTGAATTTTGATTGAAAAAAAAATCAGAAATTCATTGCCGGTGCATGTATAAGAAGAGCAACCCAGAGATTATGTACATAAGAGGGAAATAAAGCAGGGAGGGGAAAAAAAAGTAACGTGGATGCACATTGTAATAAATACAGCCGCAGCAGACGCATCGCAGGCATTTTCAGGACGAGTGGACGCACAGATTTTTATCATCAAGTCTCAAAATTCACAGAGAAATGACAAGTGGAAGCAGGGCGTCTGTCTGACCGTTACATACAAACTTTGTTTTAAAGGAACAATGCAAATAAATAAAAAAAAAGGAACAAAAATGGATCGATGTGAATCCTACTAGAATGAACAACAGTAAGTGCACACTGGAAAGCAAAATCAACAGCTTAAGAACTGGGAAAATGGTTGGTCTTACTTAGCAAGGCACTGCATTGGAATAATAATCACTTAACCAAATCTCTATCTCTGTCTACTGTCACTGCAAACAATGAGGTACACACCTGTAAATGAATACCATGACATTTTGAAATATAGAATATAACCTACTGTACTTCTTATCTACCAGTAGCCTGTTACATTCGGAGGGGGCAAAGTTTCAGCTTCTGGCCGCCCTAAAAATGTCTTATTGGCATTGAAATAAGTTTGGCACCAATAGCTACGACTTAACTATCTGTTCAATAGCCTTGCCTATTGGTCTGAATGAGGGATGTTAAAGGATCAGTGCACTCAAAATACAAAATCAGATGTTTTCCCACTTAGAAACTAAACTATTTCCTGCCAATAAACACCAGCAAACCGTGTCTGTCCACCTTTAATTTGTAATGGTTGAGCGTGGATGGATACAGTTTGCTGATGCTCTTTGGCAAGAAATAGTTCCCGACAAAACTCTTCACCTCGGAGGGCTGTGGATTACGCTGGTGATCTGTGTCATTGTTTTTGAAAATGGCTGTTGCTGTTGAGTTTTCCACAGGTAAATCTTTGATGGTTTGAGTTCCACAGAATAATAAAAAAAAAAGCCGTCCAGCTCCATTGTATCGGGGTGAAAGGAGACAGGGGAGATTGCAGCAAACGGCAATCCTGGCCAAAGCATACAGAAACTATCTGGATGGACAGGCTGCACCGGGAGTAAGTGGGAAAATATCTCTTTGTGTATTTTGGGTGAACCTTTTATCTTACAATGCCAGCAACCTGATTGCAAGTGAGCTGAAGTTTCAGTACAGAGACATTTTACCGTCAAGTGCCTGGTGTCAAAAACATAACAGACAGAAATTCAAAATGTCACAGTATCCCACAAACTAACACAAACGGCAACACAATATGTTATAAATAAAAACAGAATGAACTATGATTAAGAAAAAAAAAACTTTAAGAGGATCGATGTGCATCCATGTAAGACTAGACACAAAAACATTTAAAACTAAGAAAAAAAAAAACAAACAAAAAAAACATAGGAACATAATTTTCAGTTGTCTGACTTGGCTTTGTAACATCAAGGCACTGTATATAGCTTAAATAGGATGTCGTTTCCAACATTGTTCATGGCAACAAGTGTTTCACAAAGTCTGCGAACACTAAAATAATGTTTACGACAAAAACTTACTAAAAACACAAGAAATCCCATTTACGTTGTGAACAAATCCCAACAAAGTGTGAGCAGAGTGATCAGAGTTTGGCCAGGGCTTCGCTGCAGGCACCATGTCGCTGTGCGTAAGAGGCGACGGTAACGACGCCTTCCATAATAATGATGGTGATGTTCTTATAAGGGTGCTCCACATTCATCAGCATGGCATCTAGCAACCAGTTACTTAGCAAAAAACCACAGAGCAAAGATGGCTGCCACTGAAAACGTCCATGACCAAACTGTCTACAGCTCTGAGTGTGAATGGTTAAACAAAGGTGGAGAAAAAAAAAAAAAAGCTAAAAGCCTACTGTTGTCTCTCACGGTAAAAGCACACACCTAAAATAATGTTTTAACCAGTAAAAACACAAAACTACTGTACAATCTCTAACAACGGAAGTGTAGTTAAGTGCAGATGTGTTTCTGAAAGGAGTGAAAGGCGTTCGGTCCTCATCGAACGTGCTGAAGTCGTAGCCAAAACGAGCGCAAGAAGATGCAGTTGAGTTCGGTTCTCGCTCGGGACAAATGCAGTTCAACCGGGATCCAATGGAAATGCATGGAAGTTTGGGATCCGACACATATGCAGAACGGGAAAACAAAACTCTCCGTTGGAATTGAGTCCAAAATCTTTATTTTCTGCTTTGGAATGGAAAACTACCTGTTAGCATGTAACACAAAACTTGAACCTCCATTGGATTTGAGTGGAAATATTGGAGGGAATGTCAGGAATAAGGGGCTCAAAACTGCCTGTAAATGTGGAAATGTCTGAAAGTGTATGAATGGATGTAATGAGGCGTTACTATGTCAATTATGTTGTTTCCAACATGACGTCCAGCGCCCCCGTGGGAGTCTGCGAGAAAGTCCAAAGTGGTCCTCGGAGAAATGAAGAATGAATGGAAGTGGGAGTGTCCGGAAGTTGAGGAACAAAAAAAGAAAAGAAAAGACTCAGACCTCACGGCTCAGAGCTGACCATGGATGAAATGATGTCCAGCAAACTATCGAGTCCAAAAAGGTAGCCGTCCTCCCTGTTCCCCTCTACCCACGATGCTCGGTGCGTGAGCTCCTCCCCGTCGGGAAGCGGCGTGGTTTTCCCGAAGTCGATCATCCACACTTTGGCCTGGCCCTTATTGTCGTGTACGAATAACAAGGAGCTGCCAATCACCTGCAGAGGGAGAGAGAGAGAGAGATAAGGAGGTGTAAAAAGAAGAGCGAGTTAATTTAATCATTTTTGAAGTTTTCTTATGTTCATGTGTGTGTGTGTTTTTTTTTTTTTGTGTGTGTGTGTGTTTATGAGTATGCGCTACTATTGCCCATTTCCCATGTCGATATCTATATATGTGTGTGAGAAAGAGAGACACACACACACAAACAACTTTATTACGGCTCAAGTTACTTCACTATCTTCTTAATTGAATTTGATGAAAAT
>OMLF01029772.1:5851-17385 GCA_900302615.1 Holocentrus rufus
TTTTTTTTTTTTTTTTTTTTTTTGGCAGAGCAGAAAACAACAAAAAGGCGCAAAGTTCAGGCACCGCCACCTCACATGTCAGGAGACAGCCGAGCGGGGCGGTGAAATCTCTCTGCGAGCGGGACGGAGGGCTGAGCGATCAGGAGGTTAACATGTTGTAGCTGCACGTGACAGGAAAATCCATGATATCGGCAGATTTGGCGGCCAATGGATCGGAGCAGATGTAAGCAAAGGTTAGGTGTCAGAGCGCTGCAAAACATTCACTGGTTGAGGGAGATCTATACGCGGCGGGGTGCTGGATCCATGTCATTAGCGGGCTTTCAAAAAGGTCAGCGGAAAACGTGAAGTCACTGTCTCTGCAGCTGTGTGCTATAAAACATTTTTTTTAGAGTTTCTAGCATTCCTTATTATAGGTTAAGTACATTTAAGGCCTTGAGCGCACTAAGACAAGCAGGAGAAAAGTGTGCAAATGGGGTTATTACCTCTTTTTTTAAGTTCCATCATCCTCCCTGAGTTTAATCAATCTAAATCAATCACAAATTCAATTCAAAAAGCGGCTGGTCGTCATTTAAAAAATGATCTTGCATGTATTCTGTCTCAAATTTTCATCAACAAGGTTTTTCTTTACCATTTTGCCCGTGTTGATTCTGAATTTTACTGTGAGCATAACTGAGCAGCAGCATGTTTAAAACACTCTGGTTGCATGAAAAGAAAACACACAAGACTGTGCAAGGCGCTGGGTGCTTGGCAGCTTTGTTTATTAGGCTAGACATGAGAGAAAAGAAAACTTAAAGAGACTACCGCAGCACAGTCTGTATTTAAAACACGTTTGAAGTCTGTTTCCCACAATCCACTGTGCGGAATTCCCTTCTTGGCGAATGTGAGTATCTCATAAATTCAGCATGAGAGAGAAACTGGGATGGGAAATAGAATTCAGAGAAGGGAAAAAATTATTTTACAAGCGTGAGTCTTCATATTCACATTAAAAAAAAAAAAAAAAAAAAAAAAGCAGAACGCTTCAGAAGATACCCAGTGGGAACGCTTTACAGTTGACTGGCGGTGCAGTGCGCTCATTCACACACACACATACACACTCACATACAATATATAACACACAAAATAATACTCTCCAGACTGCTTTACTGAACCGGATGGCTAATTTTATTGTCCGGCAATTGGCCTTGCTGAACACTGGCAGCAGCAGAAGACAATATAATTAGCCATTTTACTATCATGTATGACCACAGGATGGCTAATTGTTTCTGCTGACAGCACAGACAGCAGGTCAAGGGGAAACAATGAACACCCATTTGTAACGTTCCCCCCGTTAACATAGGGTTAAATGGTGAAAAAATCCATTACTCCATGGTGAGCCGCCCCCCTGCACAAATTCCATATGATTAACATACATGCAAATGGGGGATACATGATTGCAATTCCATCCCAAATAGTATTGAGATGCTTTATGAGATGAGTGTGATAAGAGCCTTGTTAAGTATGTGCATAATGTTGATAAAAAAGCTCTTAAGCCATGCACGCCACGTACGAGAGTATAATCCAATGTAATTAGGCATGGCACTGTATGTCCCCTCCCTGAAATGTGTGTGTGTGTGTGAGTGTGTGTGTCCAGGGGGCCTGGATCAAACACAGATTGGTCACACGGCCTGACTACACACTCTGCAGCGCTAATTGATTTGGCTTTCCTTTACCAATACTGTTTCATATCTTTAATCCCCACACAGACACCCACACAAACAAACAGCCTACACACACACACACACACATCTTCAATGTCCACAGCTGGGGGTGGCTCAAAGGAGCAGCACTGTCGCTGGCTAGATTTGCTAGCAGCAGCCACATTGGCTCAGTGTCCCAACCTCTGTGTGAATAGACCCCAGCAAAAAGTTGGCAGCTAGCTAGCTTTAGCATGTTTACCATAACATACCATAACATTCAGCATGCCAAATGGTGGATGCTTTCATCCAAAGTGCCTCAAAGTGACATGGGTTCGTATATTTTAAGCAAGCTAACCCCTAACCCTGGCAGTGTTTGGCGCAAAGTGAAAAGCTATCTGGAAAAGCTTGCATGCTAGCTGGAGAATCGTTAGCGTGAGTCTTGCTAGCTCCAAATCCCCTATTTAGCCTTTTGTTTCATTTGGTCTCTGCAGTCAGAGATAAGCTGGATGTGTGGGCTAAGCACAGGCTAACCCCCTCAGCCGTTACATGCCTGTGACGAGAGGCCAAATCTGGACAATGAGTGTGTGGTGGGTGAGCTGCCATGTTTTGGGGGGCAGTTCGCTAAGATACAGGATGCTGAATGGACCGAGATTCAAGGAGGATAGCAAACAAGATAGGAAAACTGTAAATCTGTGTCATCTGTTTAAGTCCAAAATCCTACATATTTCAGTAAAGCTGCCTTAATCAGTGCAATCTCAAGAGATAACATGGAGTCTAATACATGCTTTTTGCACATAAGCGAGCTTATTTCCTCTCCCCTTGACACCTGTGAGCACTTTTTTTGCAAGTAACCTAAAAAAATAGTTTAGAAGTAGTCTGCTATCCCCTCTCAACTTACAAGTATAAATTCTCTGATGTGATCTGTGTGGATGCATGGGCAGAAATTTGATGATGCTGTCGGCTTTGCAGCATCATATCTTTTACTACAATATGCACTTTTATTTATTGGAATCTCAGTGGCTCCGCAGTAATTTCATTCCGCTCATATACTTTAACAAAACTTTGCGGTAAACTGGGAAACAAGATGCAAGTCACTTTCCCGGGTAGAGAAAATGACATAGCAGATCCCAACAGGGAATTGACAGATGATGACAGACAAGTTATATATCTGCAAAGTTCTGCCGGTTGCGCCAGTAGATCTGCATTTGTCTCACAGACAGAATAATAAAATAGTTCTGCAGTCTGAAAAACGCCTTGAAATACTCCCTCCCTCCTCTTCCTTCTTTTAGGGTATAACATCTTTATGCCAAACCATGTGGACATCAGTGGAGGGAAGCTGGGCTGATTCGGCAAGCTTGCAGGGCTAGATGGACAGGCCTTGGCCTCAGGTCACAGACTCCATGTTTTTCATTTGGAGCCCTATCTTGGACACTCTCCAGTCTTTACTTTCCATTAGGAAGAGAAATGCCTGTGCAAAAAATGAGCGAGAGAGAGAGAGAGGATAAAGGAGGGAGACACACTCGCAGAGAAAGGAAGACAGCAGAAATGCTGAGGACGAAATGGTGTTCTTTCGTGCAGCAGTTGCAGGCCAGAGGTCCCCTATTTTTTCTTCATTTGCTTCTTTCTCTTCATTCCCGCCGTCCTTTCATCCTTTCTCCGAGGCATATGGTGGTACAGCACGCTTTCAAACCACATGAAAGATGCGAACACATGCTCCACAAGTTCCTGTGATAAGCTCGTTTTGTCGGATTGTATGCAAATCTACACAAACACAGATCCCGCTCAATGAGAAAGAAACATTTTTTTCTTTTAGTTTTTTTTTGTTCTACAGTGGCAGTTGGGAGCTTTACGTGTCTCAGGCGAACAAACACATGCATAAACTGTAGGTGGCAAAAATGAAGTAGCCTGCCTAAAAAAATAATCTCTCATTCCTGTTATGAAGTATGCGCCTCTGTGCCTGCATGTGCGTTAAGTATGTGTGTGTCTGTATGTGTTAGCATGTTTTTTTATGCGTTTGTGTCTATGTGTTTGCACAGTGCAATGCCTTCAGCGTGCGGCGACAGTGATGAATAAGCATTATTAAACAGGAGACACAGGCCTGGCGGTGTCATTAATCTTCATCCCTACTGACACCATCATAGGACTCACTCCCTCTCCGCCCTTAGCAACATCTACACATCTCATTGTCAATAACACAAAAGGAAGCCGGCCCGCTGCACCGGTTGCGCCGGTTTTGATTGCGTTAACGGCGCGGCTCGCGAGCCAAAAAATGGACCATCTGCGGGCGCCCGGTGCCGAGGTCACGGCAGGAAGCGAGAAGTGATTAAAAAACCGCGAGGCGTCAGATGAGTGAGGGGAATAAGAGGGAGGATGACGCCTCGTCCGGTGGCTCGGAATTAATCACGCTCCGGTCGAGGCTGATCTACAAGTCTATTGTGGTGAATGAACTCGCTCTCAAAGGGAATGTGAACCCGTAAGAGGAGGCTCGAGTGTCGCACTGCGGCTTCTAACGTTACACTTAAATGGGATAAAGACATTCTCCGTCTAGTCATTCTTCACCTGGAAATAAAAGAAAGGGGCAAACTGAAGCCCAGGTTGGAGAGAAAGCGATGAATCATCAAGCGGCCCTCTTTTATCGGCGCCTCACATCACAGGGTGGGTGGAAGAGAGAAAATAATGGGAAGGTATCTATGCAACTGAGTAGGAGAGAGACTCAGAAACTTGAGCGCACACTTGTGTCCACCAACACACACAAAGAAACGGCTGCGTACATCAATAAATATACCTTAACGCACAATTGCATGCATGCACGCACACACACAGATTATATGCATACGATCATTAGTTTCAGCGTTTCAACCAGATGGTCACCTATAGCGGCGCCTCCCCTCACAGGTGGTGGTGCTTCCCTCTCGTTCACCTTCCCTCTCTCCCTTATGATCGCACAACATCTGGTTCTGCCATATACCATGTACTTGTCTCTGCCTTGTAAAACCTGTGGCCGTGACCCCGAGGTCAGTTTTCCCTTTAGACGGAGCGAAAGTGCGGCATCTTTCTCTGCCTCTTTATTGGACAGCGCAAATTAGGACAGGAAACGGCGGAGGGGTGAAGGTAAAAGAAACAGCACCGGGTTGTGTTTTTTGCATCTTGTTTAATTCAGGGTAACATCCTGGGGCAGTGGTACGCTGGAACAAGAGGCGGCTGAGAGGTGACAGGGACCAGCCTTCAACACGGTATCAGACTGGTCCTAGTTTGACTTAACAACTGACATGATTGCATCTGTCTGTCACAAATATCGTTTGTGTAAGTGTGCAGTGTATATTTTGGTAGCTTAAAGTCAAGGCCAACATATCTCAGCTCACTCATGTTTATGATTAAAAAAAAAAAACTTTGAGTGGCTGTGATTGACAGCTCAGAGGGCAGAACCTGACTATGATGGAGGTCAATGATTGGCTGACAAGGAAACAAGGAAACAAGTTCTTTGCATGTAAACTAGAAACAGAGGGAGTGCCTGCTATTCAGCCCAGTGTATGGCTAAACTAAGCAGCTAGCTAAGCAGCTAGGTCACTTCCTTCTCACTGGAGTGCCGGGAGTTAACAATAAATGGACCCAAAAGCCTCTATCAGGTTTGGATGTGGAACATTCAAACATTTGGTATTAATGCAGAAAAAGTCATCGGTGTAACGATTCAAATTTCACAGAGCACTTTCACATTTTTTGGACATGAATGTGAGTGCATTGGGATAAGTTAGCCTTGGCTGCTAAGCAACCAAAGCATATTCTATATACACTTATACAACTCATATTAGAGACGAATGGCAAAGATCACAACTGTGGACAAGAAGTCAAAATAGAACCGGTGTGGTCCTTTAAGCCCCCATAGAGGAAAGCACCTGCTCTGCTTCAACGTCCTTGAGCAACACACTGAATCCCTGCCGGCTCCGTGGCTGCTGCTCTGCAGCTGCTTTGACAACTGACTTCCCAAAAGCAAAAAACATTTTTCAAATGGGGATGAATAAAGCATCACATTATAATTATAGCATTAATGTTTAATCTATATGTACATATTAGCAATATATACAGTCTTTAGTCACTAGTGTGAAGCTTTAAGGTGTCAGGATGTGTCTGCACCAATGCCACTAAGACAAATTACTGTACATTTATTGTACTTGGTGATTAAAGTGATCAAGTCAAATGCATGTAATCATCGCTCATGTGCTGTAATTGCAATGTTGCACAGTCATCCATTCCACAAGCCAACGCCAACAAGATCATTATTTAGATTTAAAATGATAAAATGTTTTGGAGCATCACTGATGTGTACAGGTCTTAAAGTGGGAAGGAATGGGTTTAGAGAGTATATTTCAACAGTTCCAGTTTAATTTCCCAGAGGACATGAAATTGAATTGAAGTAATGATCCGCAACATTCATATGAATAAATGTCTGTCTTGCCTCTCTGTATTATTGATTGATGTAATACGTGTGATAAGTGATTCAAGTGTGATTCAACCTACTGGCAGTTCATAAAAACATAAACATTTTCTGTTCTGAACCCCCAGAGTCAGGTGGGTCTTTCCTGGGGAAAAAAAACCCCTCTGGTGCACAGCAAGATGTGTTTTATCTTTCCATACCAAAATACTACACAGTTTCCCTGCCAAGTAATCTCTGGAAAGTGCAAAAACATCACAGAAAAAATGACCACTTAGCATGTAAAACACCAAGGTTTTCTCCTCTCTGGGCGTTGGAAGAGACCTAACCTTGTATTTGCTGCAGTGATGGTTTGCATTTTCATTTTCTGCATTAGTCTCCGGAGGCCGCCTTGGTCAAGTGCAATCCCACTCCTCTGAATAACCAGTCTAAAGGCAGCGGCCTTCCTGCAAATTGAAAGCGCAACTTTTTCTATTTCACTCACACACATTTATCCCAGATCTACACAGAGCTCCTCCTGGATGCTGCAGAGACAAGCTGCTCATCCTCTCGACTGCCGACTTGGGAACCCGCCAGCATCAGAGAGCTCCGGTGTCCGGCTACGGAGGCATGAAATCCAGGAAGGGGGTTTCATGGCTAAGTGGGGCTAAGCAGAGGGGAGCAAGGCGTGTTAGAGCCATTTCATGGAGCATTTGACAGAGGGAAGTTGGAGAGAATCGCTGGAGAAGTCAATGCATGTAGGATTTAGGGCTCCTGGCAGTCGTTTTTCCCGTTCTGTGCCGGTGATGCCACGCTCCTGACCAAAGCCCACCATTGGACTTTGATAAACGGGAAGGATCTGGTCTGTGAATTCAGTGGGAAATAAAAGGCATGTCATGGAATAAATAAAGCTTTGAAATCAGGGAATGAATTGCTCGGGTTTCCTTCATTGGAGATGCAGCAGACGGAGGCACCTCGACAGGTGTCAGGTCTAAGGAAGAGGGAAAACACAAAAAAATGTTCAGTAGTAACGGCAAATAATTGTCTGACCATTCGGGGAACATCATGTCCTCAAAACAGTGAGGTCTAATTGAGCAGGAGGAAGCAAAAGAATAAGAAGAACCTAAGAGATGAAGCTAAATGAGGTTACTTATGAGTTCAGGAATTGTTTGGATGATACTAAAATCTGAGTATTGGGAACCTGTACTGTCAGTCTTTATTGATCAAGCATTGACTTGACAACACAAACGATTAACCTGCAGAAACAAGCAGCTAAAACCATGGAAACTGTAAGTTGGACAAATGAAGAAGTGCATACCCTCATCAGTATTTGGGGAGAAGAAAGTATTCAGGCAGGAGGTCGACTCGCCTATAAGAAATGAAAAAGCGGGGCGCCCCAATGGCTCAAGTTGTAGTGCTCATACCAGGTACCATTAAGTCCTTGTCGCAGCGGCCTGAATTAGATTCCAGCCCGCTCCCTCACCTGCATGTCATCCCCTCGCTCTCCTCTCTGTCTCTCCTGTCCTTCCATTGTACCTGTCCAATGAAGCAGAAATCCCCCACAAGAAATAATCTCAGAAATGAAAAAATGTGGTTCTGACACACTTCATACCCTTCACAGTTGATAAATTGGAAACAGACAAAAAAAAAAAGAAGCCAATCCTAGAATTTAACAGCTCCTGAGAAGCCCCAGGTTATGGAAAGTTCTGGGTTACCCTTGGTAGTCAAAAAAGACTAAAAATGTTCGTGGACCCAGCTGATATGGTTAGACAGTAGTTACAGGACAATGGGATCTCTCAGACAGAAAGTACAAAATCTCCCATTTTGCAGAAATTCACAGTTGGAAATATCTTTGACATCACAAGAAAAGACTTTCTTCTTGCAGCAGTTGCAGCAGGTGTAAAGCTTCACACACATACAGAATATTCTGATGGAATAAAAAATGGCTCGACTTTCCTTTTGATGCACCTGTAAACATTAAAATCGAATATATTGCACAAAATCAACAGCATACATAGAATATAAATGAACCAGTGGCTTGATTGTTGTGGCCGGCTGTGTGGTTGGTGGTAAGATGGTCCAAACCATCCTGATAGTACAGGATGAAAAAATAAAAAAATAAACACTCTTTCCAGATGTTGGACAAGTAAAAAGGGGGCTGAGATGTGGGGAACTTCCTCAGTTGCTTCCCTTTGTCTTCCCTCTTGATTTAAGGTCCCAGCTCTTCGCCCCCTTTGCAACTTCTGCTGCTTCCTGCCCCAAATTCCAGAGGGATGGTGTCATCTGTGAGCTCTCCATCTCAACATGTACAGAGGAAAACACACACACACACACACACACACACTAAGTGAGCAGAAACAGGTGTCACCTCTGAATAGGCGCTTATCCGACCTCCCACTACGCTCAACGGTTAAACCGCCCCCTGTGCGAGGTGAGCATGACATTAAACAAAATAATAGGCTTCGTTAACGGTGCCACGGTGCACGGATGGCAGCGGAGGCAGTAAAATAAGCGGTTTAGCACCCTCTTGTTGTGTCTCTCTGTTGACAAAAAAGGGCCGTGGTTGAAATGATCCGTGACATTGCTCCGGGGATGACGCCGAGCGCATTAAAAACATCGCCGAGCCGGTGAAGGAGAATGAGTAATGGCTGAGAGGGGCGGGGACTCTGGCCTCTGCAGATGACTGTTCGCTGGTCCTGTTGTCCCTGTACATGTGTGTCATTATACACACGACTGCACACACTGTGCATGTGTGTCTCTACCAATGCCTCGCAGACAAAATCCTCCTGTACATTTACTGTTCAAGCAGACATAATTTGGTGATGTCTACTTGATTTAACCATGAAACTAATGCAGACATGAGTCCAACATTAGGCCTTTCCATATCATCGTCTCTCCTCTTTCAGTTGAATTGTTACAGTGATTTTGGGATTTTGTGACTCATTTCTACTGTCTATACTGATATGAAGCGTATTTTTATCTATAAACTGAACAAAATATCCATGAAACATTTTAAGGAATATTATTTGACATACATACCCTAACACGATCATTTGGTTCAACTCATGCTAAATATACTGAAATGAAAAAAAAATACTGATATTATGATAGTGACTCAAACAGAATCACCCAGCCTAATCCAAATTAATAACACCTGCTCTTAAAATTTGACTGATCGCTCGCTATCAAGCAAATTACGCCATTTTCGAAGGATAGCTGGTCACATAAAGGAAAAAAAATCAAGGGCTCCTGCACTGACAATGAATGGGAGACTGACTTTGTGGATCCAGTCTAGTTAGTTTTACAGTTTGTTGCTTTTGGAAAGAGTGGTGCTTTGTACAAACACTGACTGAACTGTCTTCAGGCACAGGAACAACATATACTGGATTTTTTAAATGGGTGGCATTTCCCTTTAAATCCAAAATGTGGTGAGGTTCACTTTAAGTATCTACAGCATATGCACGCTTCACACTGCTGTCACTGCTGATATGTGGTTGTTTTCAGGTTGATTTTACTTGCACAGCGTTGCCCACACTCCTGTAGACAATCTGTAATTTTCCACAATCATTACAAGAGCTTGGCTAAGTGTCACGTGTAGGATGCTGTGATGGAGGCTTACACGCCGCAACGCATTAGCATGAATCCTATTTTTCATAATTTATTTTTGGAGCGCAGCCATTCCCATGTTTTATGGATTTTGTTTAGAACTCAGGTTGTAGTTTTTGGCAGTTTGAGCACTGAACCAGAAGGTTACTGGGCCAGGCACACCTGCTGTATGTTATTTACTGGTAACTGCAATGGATATGCCTTTCAGATTAGAACCTCTGTATTTTAGAGATAAATAATACTGAACTTATAGGGGTTTTTTTCCCACACACACATACACACACACACAAAACGGATATATGATGAGCCTTTGACCAAGGCACTTAACCTCTAGTTGTTCCTCTGTAGCTGCTCAGTGACAAACAAAAGACTGAGGTCATACTGGGCAGCTGCCAAGTGTAAATATGTATGGCTTTTTAGAGATGAAATCTACATATGGAAGGAAACCACAAGTTAATGCAAAACACCAGCAAAAAAAACAAAAAAGCAAAAACAGGACAGTCTTTTTGGAGGTTTGCTCATCTTCTGCTTCACACAATGAAACTTCCATACAATTAGAATCATGTTGCAAATGGAACCTTTGCTGTTGCCATGTCAACAAACCCATATGGAACATTCCAAATTCCAAAGTCCTACTTTGATGTGCTTTCATATGCTTATGGCAGCTTGTTGCCTGTTGATTGTTGCATAGTTTTATTTTTGTTTTGTTTTGTTTTTTTGCATGATCTTTTAAAATCCCATCAACCTGCCAAAGAACAACAGATAAAAAATATCCTGACTGGCTAAATCTGGTATATTTACATGGTGGACTTAAATTAAAGACAAATTAACTAAATTATGAATCAAACCGAATTTATAATTGTCATTGGATGTTTCGTCTGGGACTCTAAGCTGCATGGAACTGAAGTTACATTTCAGCTGCGCCATGTAAAGCCAGCCGTACGGTCGACATGGACGGATGAAGAATCGACACGTCTCAACTTTTCCCTCTTCAAACAAATCCATCTTTCGATCGATACCCTCAGCCCTTCACACCGGCCTGGCTCACAGCTTCTCGTGTCGGCAGCTGTAACGTATCCTCAATATCAGGATTCACCATACTGAGCACCTCCTCTCCTGGTGTGCAAAAGAGCATGACAGACTCAACAGCATGCAGCGCAGAGATAAAGATATTAGTCCCAAGAGATCGAGCCTGGATCCACCTGTTTGCTCCATGCAGTCATACGATTTTGGCTCGTCTCACATAAAATTGCAATAAAACCAAGGAATGCTTTACACATTCCATAACTCAACCATGTTTGGATACCAACGTTGGATGAGATCGAGACAGCTGAAATTACGCTCTATGTTGTTGTATTTCTATGCTTGTGAGGACCAAATGTCCTCACAGTGACAGAAAATCATAATAAAATCTGCCAAAGTGAGGTAATTGTGCTGCTCCTTACTTTTTCATGGGGTGAGTTTAGGGTTAAATCTTGGGTTTAGGATTAAGGTTACAACTGGGATTAGCTAGTGTTATCCTACAGTTCCATTTGCAATATGGACTTCACGATTTCATACAACCACAGATTGAATAAATTTAAGTCCAATAACAGAATGTGCAGAATTGTTTACTTCTGAGCCACAATCTTTCTAGCAATGACTCTGGCTTCCTTCAATCTATTCACTTTAGAAATGTTGTCATTAGAAACTACAAATAATATAATTTGGGTGAGCCGTCTCAAGTGTGACGAGTAGAATAAAATGTAGGAAATGATTCATTTTTCTGCCACATGATATGTATTGTCACATTTTTGTATAATTATTGAATTTCAATATATCATGCCTTCTCAGTCCAGGTCCAG
>OMLF01029773.1:0-10367 GCA_900302615.1 Holocentrus rufus
GGGGGCTTCAACAGCTGTGTAATCTCCCCATTTAAATTTCACAAGCAATTGAACATTCTCTGTGCTTTTTGTGCATTCCTATTGTCGCAAGGGGGAGGAGAGAAAAAAAAAGAAGAAGATAGGCGGAGAGACAAGTGGGGAGAGAGAGAGAGAGCAAAAGTTTCTTTTGGAGATTAGTGCGACTGCTCTTGCGTGGCCCTTCTATGCGACGCGCGGGGAGCACTTAGGGTGGGGGCCTCCTCGAGTGCTTCTCCAAATAATTATGGTTTCATAGTCATTATGCTTTAACGGCCGCCATTTGGCGATGCAGGCAGTGTCTGTTACATAAAGTTTCGGAATGAAAATGAAAGTGCAAGCGGGTCTGCGCGCCGCCGTTAAAAGAAGCGCGCTGCCAGTTTTTGATAAGCGGCGTAGACAGCAGCTGTTGCCAGGCTGACAAATTTATCTACAGGAGGAGAGGAGCGTTCACCTGCAGCCGGACCGCCGTCCTCTCAGTGCAGTTGGTCTGCGTGAACTTTGGCCACGTGTATGCATGCACTGTTAATGTATCTGTGTGTGTGTGAGCATGTGATTCCCACTGTTAATGGGCTGCATACTGTTTTTTACAACACCTGAGTATTGCTTCCCAGTGAGGGGCCGTTTGCAGACTGTAAGGGGACAGCGGGCCCCTTTGTGAGCACAAACGATCAAAGCCGTGGCTGTACACTTTAAGTAATAAGCTGCGGGAAGCCGTGCTTTACAGTGATTTTGGAACAGCTAAGAGGCGTCGTCTGACACAACACAATGTAAATCTAACAGAGGGAACACCAATGTTCAATGCACCAGTGGTAATCCTTAAGTACTTCATGTGTTTTGTTTTTTTTAATTTGGTCCCCATCTTTGGTGCTAAGCCCTCATTACTGTGCTTTTTTCTGCACTGCACTTCCCAGGGATCAGCTGTCATCAAACAGCGCGTCCAGCACTGTGGCATCATTTTACTGTTGATGTTTGAGTTTCTGTAGGTAGCACTCTTCACTCTGCTCAGCTATCACTGCTCATGCTAACTACCCTGCACTTCTTCTGTTAATTCCAAACTAACTGGAAATGTAAAATATAATAGTTACCCTGTATGTAACTCTAGTTCTCTGAGTACATGCAAAGCCCTCTAACAGGCATCGCTTTTTGTGCACTAGAGGATTTTTCCCAGGAAACAGCCAGACAGTGAGTTATTAGATCAGCAACTTATATCACTTGATTAATGATTATATATTATTATATCAATTAATAGACAGTAGCAAAATGTATATGTAATGTTTGTTTATTTATATTATTTATTTATTAATAATTAATTAAACTGATTTGTGTTAAATAGTAGCAATTTCATGTTATTGAGTGATCACTTTTATTGTGTTCATTTAGCTCAGTAACATTTCACTGTTAGGAGGAGATTTACTGGGTATCTCACAACCACTTTGAATGCAACTCAGCCAATCAGAAATGAGAATCCCAACTTTTCCTTGTATCATGTAGACTTTCCCTCTTCCCAACACGTTCTCACTGACAACTCTGTCCGAGCCCATTCTGCTGCATCTTTACCTTTCATGTGTGCTCACCTTGCGATAAAGCCTGTTCCAGCGGGTGAAGAGGGCGTGCTTGCAGAGACGCGATGGCGTGCCCGAGTCCCGTCTCCGCCCCGTGGCGGTGTTGACCACCTCCAGCTGAGTGTCGCCCAAAGTCCAGTTGACGCTCACACACGGGGCCTTGCCCGGCTGCTGGTACTCAGCACTGCTCAGTCCTGCAGGGAGGGGAACATACGGAAGTGAAGGAGGCATGTTTGTAGCTTCTTGTATTAATAAGATCATAATCTTTGTAGCAGACTGTGGAGCTTTTCTTTTTTTTAACCATTTCCCGACTCAATGTCTTTCCAATAACACTACATTAAAGAGGTGTTCCAAGGCAGGGCTGCTATACACTAAGTGCCGCGCTGTTCTTTCATTTAGTCCCACATCAAGTCTTAAAATCAACAAGGTAATGAAAAGCCAGTGGAATGAGATAATCCCACTTGTTTCCAATGCTAATCAACTTGTTTCCACAATTAATTGAATCAAGCATCATTTTCTTGACACTCATGGGCTGATCTGCCTTATTCTGCTTTGTTCAAACATATTTATACTTGTTCCCTTAAAAATTCCTGAAACAAGTTTATCTCATACCACTGGTAGATAGATTTTTTATGTTGTTTGAGATCAAATGATGGTAAAATGTAGATTTTTTGCAGTATCTATCTTGGTATAACTTGCATCCATTTGATGCTACTTAGGTATGACAGATTTATGTAAGTCTACAAAGATGATAGACTTCATCCCTGTGAATCCCAGGTTGGGTAGACTGATGTTAGGTGGGTTTAGCCTTCACTACATCCCCAATCTGCAATAGTTTTTCCCAATATCCTGTTTACTGTAATCCAATAGGATCACATTTGTTCCACTGAACAATCAGTTTGTTTTGGGGGAACATACACGCGTGTGTCGCACTGTGCAAACCACAGTTCAATCACTGCACAAATACATTTCATGAGAATGCTTAAAATTTATAATACACTTGTGAGAAGTTCTTTAACAAACACATAAATACCCGGGTGGAAAACGCAGCTGTATGTTTTTTTTTTATTTTTTCGCTTCAAACCTGCACTTTCTTGTTTCGTTTAACCTTCCTTCCACCCTTCCTTCGCTCTCCCCCCCAGGCGAACAACAGACGTAAAGTTTTGCAGCGCTGCAAAAAGCCAAGTCAACCTGGGCCTGAAACCGCATGGCTGTTTGTATGAAGCTTTGATATACCCGTAGAGAGAGAGAGGGAAGAGGAGGAGAGGGGGAGGGAGGGCTATCAAGCACTTGCCATTGTGCTTATTTGTGTGCGGTTGTGCTTTTCTGCTCTTGAATGCATGCACCTAATAGCGGTTTTGAGTGTTGCCAGCTATGTACGTTGTAAACATTATCTCGGCACACAAAAAGAAACCTCCCCTGCACTGGAATCTCTGTCCTGCCTTCCCACCCCTTTCTCTCTCAAATAATTAGCTTCGCTAGCAAACTACACAAAGAGAGCAGTGGAGGAAGGAGAAAGAGAGACAGCAGTAGAGAGAAAGTGGAGGTGAGTGGCGGTCACGTTGGGCTCCATGTACAAAGACTTGCTGTCTGTACTGAGAACACGAGTGCTGGCAGAGGTATCGCTCATACGGCAGAAACAGAGCTGACAGCAGGGTCAGAAATTAACCAGGGCTCGGGGCAAGAATGTCCTTGAAAGTTCACGAAATGCCCGTGAAATTAAACTTGACAGGACCAAAAATAAATAAATAAATAAAGCCACGAATAGTTAGGAATATCATTTTTGCATTTCACCCGTTTCCATAGTTTCCACTGAGTTGTCAAATAGTCACACGTGAATGCTGTCCCCTGTGGACCACCGTAGGTGATTTGTGGGAACCTATGACCAGGGGTCCCTTCCCATGTGTTCTGGGCGAGAAAAAAAAAAGGGGATCGGATTAGAAAACAACAGAACGTGCAGCCTGAAGCAGCAGAAAATGTTGGCACTACGCAGCCAGCAGTAGAAGAAAATGCCGACCCAACAGAAAACACTGCATCAACTAAAAATAAAACAATATGGTAAAAAAAAATGCCAACAAAGGGGTGGTGGAAGATGGACTAGTTGGAGACAGAGAGGGACAAACAGTCTTCTATTGTAAAGCCGGTTTCAAGTAGTAGGAAAGACTGCTCATATGTGTGCTGTTTTATGATTCTAATAAAAAAATCTTAGTGGTACAAATTGAGTGTTTAATGACCAACATGCAATTTAAATGTATTATTTCTCAGTTCCACAAAAGGACCAGTGGGCAAAAATCACCCCCAAAAAGTCGATTTCTTCCTCACTATCACTGACCTCACTGTGCCATTTTCTTTGCATTTGAACACCTGCTAGCACCTCCTCCTGTACTGCCAACGCCTGCTGGAGTTCATTCTCACTGGTGACATGATGCTGAGACACCGTCAGACATTAGTGTGAGGTGTTTGCGAAGGATGACAGCGTCCCAGTGTTCCTTTTTTTAACTTGTTGCTACATCAAAAACCTATGCAGAAAATCTTACAAAAGTAAAGCAGGGGAAAAGCTGGGTGCAGTATGTCATAAGCCAGGCATGTGGCATTAAGACTAACAAAATAATAAAAATAAGTATAGAGATTAAAAGGAGACTCAACATTATCCACTCTAAATCTGTCAAACTGTCTACAGAAAGGATTCAGTTTCTTGAACTCCACCTTGACTTCCACCCAGGTATTTATTGTATCTTCCAATGGTGAAGGTATCTTCACAGAGATCACCTGACGGATTATCTAAAGCACATGAACAACAGTTGCCCTTGATCTTCCCGTCTGACAGACAGTTTGTTATAGGACAATGTGTGATGTACAATACCACAACACATGCCTGAGGATCATCTCCCTCCTTTGCCATACTCATTTTCCCGTCTTCACTCTTCCGTTCACCAATCTCAATCCCTCTTTTCTGTAGCTCCTTGGAGCTGGAATGAATTGCCTGCCACAATAACAATCCTCCGAGTCTCTTATTACCCATCCCTTCTCTCTTGTGCAGACGCACCTCTTTGAACAAAAGACCCTCCTATCCATCCTGCCTTCCCTTTCTCTCGCTCCATTCATGGCTCATTTGATCCCTTCAATGGACTTGACTCCTCTGTTTCTGTAATAGCCAATTTGATTTTTCCCCCATTGAAGACTTGATCAATTTCTATTCTTGGCAGTGTCTGCCAGATATGAAAGAGGCCGAATCAGAGGCTTTGGTTATGGGTTTCATAACTGTACAGGATTCATATGAAAGTCTACTGCTGCTATAGAGTCTGTGTTTATGCACAGTGGTAGCTGTAATAAAAATGTTTTAACTTGCATCTACCTTGCATTAGTACTGCGGGATTTTCAAAAGTATTCCTGTTGGGGGTTGAGCAACAGTGGTGGAGCAGTGAGGCAGCAAAGCATGTGGAAAGTGGGACTTTTGCAAAGTCTGTATCTAGGGCAGCAGCCAAGAGGTGAGAGAAGTGGAATTGTGACGGGAAGGTTGCTGGTTTGAATCCCTGGATTGGCTGGTCAAATTTGGCTGAAGAAAGTGAATGAGTAATGCTCTCCTCTTCTATCATCGAGACACCCTTGAGCAAAGCACTTTACTCCCAGAGCCTGGAAATTGCTGCCACTCACTGACTAACTTCAGAAATAAGATAGTGAAGCCTCCAAATAGTGACAATGAAATATTGTTAGGGACAGGGTACGGCAAGCACAGTCCCAGATGTTCTGGTTTTCCATCATAGTGATCTTTTTAAACTGAATAAATGTTAATTAGCAATCCAAATGTTAAAACATCATCCAATATCATGAGTAAATACAGCAATACATGCAAAAATAAAAGCGTCAATAGAGAAGCAACCAATTGCCTAATTTACACGGAGCATACTGCCCAATAACAGATGTATCAGTAACCTGATATAACTTTATTAACACTGGAATGTTTTCTTGCCCGTAATCCTGATAACTGCTGCTTCCTTTCTGCATACAAAATCCTGATGCAATGTGGGATACACTTGGCCCTAAATACTGCCCTGAAGTGGTATTAGGGTAAGGGTTCATCAAGTGTGGATGAAGTGCACCATTTTCAGAAATGGGACTTCCACACTTCCTCAGTGGCGCGTGAACGCGTACTGGGACAAAGCCTATGTGCAAGACAGCTGAAGGTGTGGGACTCATCAACAGCTTGTCGTACATCTACTTTTACTTGGATTCCGCCTGCGCCGCGTGACGTACCCCTGCTCCTGCTCCTGCTCCTGTTCCTGCTGTGGTGGAAGTTAACAGCAGGGCGAGAGCGAAGGACAAGACAGTCTATCGATGTGTTTGGGCCTCGGGGTACAGGTGGAGCTGCCCTGTCTGTGTGAGATAAGAGGGGGGCCCTGTGCTCCTCACGAACTCTTGCTTCCTCTATGGGTGTCGCTTTTAAATAACCCTGAATGAGCGGCTGGATGCACAATAGCCGGGGATCTCATCAGAGCCAATGAAAGGGCCGGGGAGGAGATGAGAGGTGAGAGGCGGGAAGGATATGCACGCAGACGTCTGAAAGCGAGCGAAGATCCCTTTTTCTATTCTTCCTCTGCCTCGCTCTCTCCCTCTCCTTCCCTCGGCCTGTCTCCCTCTCCTTCCTGGCTGCCTTCACATTGAATGGCTGTCCGATAAGGGCTGTGATTACATTGATTTGGTGTAGGGCCATCTCCACTGTCTGCCCATCTCTTCCCTTCTCCTCCCCTTCCTTCGCCTTCCAGCCTTCAATAGACTGTACTCAGGGCCCGGCAGGAGCAAAGATCTGACAGTTTGTGACACACACACACACACACACACCAAACACAAGTCATTTTGAGGCACGTCGGAGGGGAGGGCCAGAGCGTTTGTGGCAGACGTGGGAGGCCACCTCTGTTTAGAGGGTAGACGATGTCTGAAGGTAAAGGTCATGTCTATACCGTTTGTCAACATGGATAACCCAAAACACAGAAAAATAGTTCAGAGGACATCCTGCAGCCTCCTCTTTGTGTTACCGGCTGGGGGAAAACATTCACCTGGGAGCACAGTGGAAGATTTTCTTTGATATAAATGTCTACAGACATTGCACAAACAGTGTACTTTTCCTAATGCATGATTTATTGTAAGCAGAGTCAATTACTAAGTGTCACAAGTAAGTACAAACGATGGATAAATTGATCCTACCTGAAAAGACGTCTCAAAATATCAACTGCAGCCTGTAATATCTACTTCATTTGATTCAAAAGCAACTGAAAACTCTATTCAAGTCAAGTGAAATGACTCCATTCCAGAAGCCATTGAACAAATCATGAAAAATGCCTCCCGTGGCGCTCGCCGAAGCTGTGGTCGGGCGTTCAATGATAAATTCATTCCAGCCATCATCACCAGAGGACAATTCGGTACAATTATCAATCTTGATGAGGATAGGCCTCACAAAATATTCATCCTCATGGCACCCAATTACCCGGAGCAGTCCCCTGCAACTCTGCTCCGTAAAGAGCAGATATGCCCTTCAAGCAGAGTTAAAGCATACGGAAGTACAATGGCATTTTTGTGACGAAAGTATGCCAAACTTTTTTGTGAGCTGTCAAAGATGTGTTGAACGCATCAACTCTAACTTTACACATTGTGCATAAACATTCGAGATGATATAATGCGATGTATTTTTCAAGAAAAGCCTTTCCTTGTACGTGATTGTCGCCAACTTTGTTCGTCTTGATGATCCCCAGCAACAAAACGTGCCCTACATCGTCGTGCATCTCTGTCGCTCAGCCTCTGCGTCTGCCCTAGATCTGCTGATGGCTGACGCAGTTTCTACAAGTTGGGTGTCATTCAGATCCTGTTCCAGCATTCATCTTCAGTACAAACGAAAGCCTGATGTCTCAATGGAGCCCTGGAAGCAGACGTGCCAGACAAGTTCCTAGTTGTTGCTTGTCTGGCTGGCACAATGTAAGAGGAGAGATGCAAGGGTACATGAGTTTGTCGAGCGCGCGTGTGTATGTAAATCTGTCATCTGTTTGTGTGGCATTTGGTCCGGGGTTTTCTCAAACATATTTCTTAAAAGGAATCCCCCAAAATAGCTAAGTATTTGGCCTCCATCTGGGGTGGCCCCATCTGAAGACACAGTGATGTTTTCCTTTAGCACAGAGAGGTTTGTTACAGCTTAGACACAGGGCGAGAACAGAGAACGCAGTCTGTTATTTGGCTGCAGTGAATGAAAAAAAAGGGAAATTATAAAAAACAAAACAAATTTTCTCAAGACAACTCTGTAAAAGAGTCGACCATACCTTGTGAACACCTGATTTAGTGAATTTAAAAGACATTTTGCATATGTCTGAGTATCTACAGGTTTCTGTTTTTATATCAGTGACCTCCTTTTTACATTCAGAGATGCATTTGGCTGCAAAGTATAAATGGAATGTGTTTCCAATCAACCTATAGGCACTGCATGAGCACAAAAAAAATTAACTAAATTGAACTAGCATTTGGATTCTGCCAGGAAGCATATGGAAATCAAACAGTAGGCAGGCACCTAAGATGGCAACATAGAAGCTGAAAATGGGTTGTCAGTTTAGCTGTGGATGGGGAATAATGAGACGAGATTTTAACTGTCAGTTTTAAGGGATGTAAATATTACATGGGGAAGTGACACGAGTGGCAGTCTGTGTTTTGATGACTGAGAGACAAATTCCCAAGGTTTCTCAGAGAATGGGATTTTAGTCGACTGACAGCTTAAGTGATGGGAACATATAAAATTAAAGGTGATTACAAATAAAACGAGCGTTGACACCAGAGTCATCCAAGTGTCCCCAGTAGATCATTGGCTCCAGTGCTCTGTGGTAACACTTTAGCATATGTTGGGTGAGAGCAATCAACTAGCATTATCTCAAAGCAGGAAGAATTACCCTTTAAAAAATAAAGTGAGTTTTATTAAATGACCTGTAGAATCATAGGCTGAAGTAAAAATGAAAAAAATAAAGAAAAGCCACTTATAATTGACTCAACACAGCTGGTGCAGCCAGATTTATTTTGGGAACAATTTCAGGGTTCAGGTGAACAACCATAAATTCACACTGCACGGTGCTTTTTTGATGTACACAATCTCTCATCATCCATCACCTTCACTTCCTATAAAGAGAGAGAAAATGTGCTCTGCATATTCAAAACTATAATTTTTTTACCATTTACCTTTAGACCAGCTATTAGTTGTTTGCTCTTTGAGATAATGCTAATTGTATGCTATCATAGTGTATATGTTAGTGTTAGCATGAAGCTCCATCTGATCTACCGGGGACACGTGGATGATTTTGCAGCCAATCCACCAGAAACTATTGTACTGCCTCAGAGTCGGATATAAATGTAATGCAGCTCCATCAGATTTTGTCAACATGTGGACAAAAGACACATGTTACACATCTGACGGCCTGCCTGCACCATAGCCATACCGCTTAAGAGGGGCTGGTTGCGTCGGTAGGTGGCGGGCAACGGTCCCAGGCGTTCCTGCCGCTGGTTCAAAACCCGGCCCAGGTGGCCTGTGTGGCGCAGGCTGCCCACCGTCACACTGTGTAGGTACACTGGCTCCACAAAGTGGCTCAGCAACGCCCCCTGCAGGCCGAGGATGTTCCACCTGAGAGAAGTGGGTGGTGGGGAAGAGTGAACAGATGGGAAAAGGGAGGTTTATGGAGAGGGTCGAAGGTGAGGAGAGGATGAAAGCAGCGTAAGGGTTGGAGAAAGGAGGGCTTATAAGAGTGGAGGAGATGAAAGAGCATAAGGGGAATAGGAGCAGTGAGGGCGAGAAGAGGGAAAGGAGGAAGGGCAAAGGTAAGGACAGGAAAGGAATGGTAGGGAAAAGATAAAAGAAGAAGGAGGTGGGGAAAAGAGAAAATAGGGAGAGTGAGGAAAACAATGACATGGGCATGAGGCATTAGGGGAGGCGGGGTAAGAGAAGGGGTGAAATAAGAGACGGAGGAGGACGGCGACGACAAAGAGGAGAATGGAGATGAGAAGGGGGCGAGGAGGAAAAGAGGGGGAAAGGGAGGCAGAGGAGAAAGGCAGGGATTTGGGGTGGAAAGAGAGTGAGAGAGATAGAGGACACGAGAGCGTCAATGACAGGACAGACAATTTGATCACTATCTTGGCGTGGGACGTGATGCGCTCACGGCCAACGCTGGACTGACATGCATGCACACACATAGGCACACACACACACACACACACACACACGTCTCTCTCTCCACCAACAACCCATCGGACAACACATTACCATGCATTCATCAGCGCCATTGTGGTTAATGCAGTGCGTTGGGGTGCAGGCTCGCGGGTGAGCTTTCCTCGATCGCTCAGGACAAGGGCAATCACCTCCAGGTTTGTTTAGGGAGATCCACAAGTGACACAAAATCATTACAGGGCTAATCCTGCCAGCCACAAAGACGCCTGCTACTGTAGCCAGCTGGACTGGTGCCATCTACTGTTGAAATCTCCTCTATTTAACCAGCAGATGCTAATTTATGGATGGAAAATGATAATTACCATGTTTATTATCATTTCTGCCCTTCAGAGAGAGAGAGTGGAAAGCGGCGAGAGAGAGAGAGAGAGAGGGAGAACAAAGCAAATGCCTCCTGTGTACCTGCGCTGTGTACTCTCCCGTGCATTGGACTAATGAACTTATGAGAGGCGCAATCACAGGCACAACATTATGCTACTAATTTTTACATCATTGTTCTTTTTTGTTAATCAATGTCTCTTTATCATGGACGCAATTACGGCGGG